>JAQGBX010005850.1:0-13160 GCA_034698745.1 Megaphyllum sjaelandicum
TTAGTCTGATTTAAATTGAATGATGATCCCCTCTGCCACATGGTACTATGTACTGACTGCAGAGTAAAGAATAGAATGTCCGAATGCCGAAACCATTTGTATCGCTACAGAATGTTGAGGTAGGAAATTTTATTTACTTAATATTTATTTAATTTACTTGTTTATTTTGATTTTTTGTAGCTGGTGGACTGCATGTGCTAAGTTGGGATCATATTCTATGTCGTTTATTACAGAGAGGTTCGTTTATTTCATGCCTAGCTGACCCCTCCTTAGATAGGTTTAGAGGTTTGGACAATTCGTCCTAGAAATTTTCGGAGAAATCGAGTGAACGGCTCAATGGTTGTGGCGGCACATTGACGATTTCTTGTTGCCCGTGTCCTGCAACGAGCTGAAATTTAATTTTTTGAAATACTCAGAAAACCCATCTGAGTACAGCTACCGATTGCATTAGATGCTTAGATTGGATGCACTCATGGGCCTTGTCCAAAACTTGTTCGTGCTTGCATGAAGCTGCCTAAACTTTTCTAGCGCTTTTGAGTTATGTAGACACTTGGGAAACTACGATCGAATTATGCGATTATCATTAAAGACCACCAGAATTGTGAAGGTTTTGATCAAATAAAATGGCTGACCGTATTAAGTGTGATCGAATTAACTGGCTTTCAATGCATTTTGAGAGGTGTATCAGGGGTATTGAAGAGCTTTGCAAAAAGAGCTCTTTTGTTTGGGCGAGGGTTATTGAAGTGACTCGCATTACAAAATGCTGAAATTTAATATGGTACATGCATGATAGCTTAGCTATGAACTTGTCAATGTTGTTAAATCAGCGCATGCGCTTCCTTTATTATAACTGGTTATTTTATTTTTCCAAATTATCATTAGTAAAGTTTGTGAAAATATTGAATGGTGTTCCTGTCTCGATTTTGCAAAATCGTTTATAACATTGACATACATGTATGTTTATTTTGACATTGTCTCGGTCAGGGGAATTTGTTTATAAGACTGGAAAAGTCATGGAAGGTTGATAAACACTGGTTGTTATGACTGCATTAATAACACAATTCCTGTATAATGTTTAATTATATATTCATATTCCTTGACCATTTACCACAAAAGGGGCGTGGCCTAAATTCAAAGTACAAATTTGCCAATTTTCCGAGGACAAAATTATTAAATTTCAACTGGGCCACGTTTTCT
The DNA here is from genome assembly GCA_034698745.1 of Megaphyllum sjaelandicum. Lineage (NCBI taxonomy): Eukaryota > Metazoa > Arthropoda > Diplopoda > Julida > Julidae > Megaphyllum > Megaphyllum sjaelandicum. Next base: position 1,198 of record JAQGBX010005850.1, read on the forward strand.
GAGTACAAATTCTCAAAACTTGTTACATTTTTTGAATACAAAACTGTCACATTTTCAAAAAAAAATTTCTACGTTTATTTTCAAAATTTTCATTATTACATTTTTCAAAAATATTTTCCCGTGTCTATTTTGCAAAGTACGTCATTTTTTGACATCGTCATATAGGTCAAGTACATGTAAGTATTTTAAAAAAACTGGAAAAGTCAGGGAAGTTGAAATTAAAATTTCTGGGGGTAATTAACCTTGCAAGCAGACAACGCTAGTCATATTTACATCGAGATATGCGCTCATTTCAACGAGTATATACATGTATAAGATACAGCATCTAATGAACGCCGTAAGCGACACGAGCCCACTTTTAATTACAAAATTCGTATATCTACTGACTCGATAACCCCAAGCTTTTGCAGCAGGTTAACAAATGCCCAATTCCGTAGCCCCGTTTAAGCCCCTTCGGACTTACACTAATGCCCCCGTTTTGTACATGCCCCGAGCGCACTCCACAGTCCACACTCCATCAAATTCATCACGAAATGAGTTAATTTATAGTGTTGTTTTCGAAGATGAATGGTGGTAACGATGGTCTGGCGATACCTCTGACCCTAGTAGTTCGCCTCAAAATCCACTCTATCGAACGTTTGTGTCCATCCAGGACTTTGAAGTTCGAAGCCTCGTTTGGAACGCCATCCACGTATGTAGGAACGAGACTTTCCAATAAATCCGCAATGTCTAAACTCCTCGATGGCCGGACCGACGACGTCCTCGATTTCACGTCCATTGGCCTGGAGGATCCGCATCCAATAACTTCCCGGCGGTGATGTCCATCGAGCTCCGAAGCCTCGTTAGAAACGCCATCCACGTGTATATGTAGGGACGAGAGTGTCCAATAACTCCGTGATGTCTAAACTTCTCGATGGACCGACCACCTCCTCGATCCCACCACGTCCATTGGTCAGGAGGATCCGGCCGCTCGACCGGATCACGTGTGCGAACGCTTCCACAGTTCGTAGAGTTGGATGGAGGAGTGGAAGCGGTAGAGGGCCACCAAGGGGGTGCAGGTGAAGGAGAGGACGCCCCACAGCAAGGGCCCGTAGAAGAGCTCCTGCAGGCGCTGCGAGTCGCCGCTGGCCGTCATGAAGGTGTCCAGCAGCCAGAGGGCGGCGTTGGCGAAGAGCAACACCTGCACCATCTGGCGACCGGAAGGGGAGTGGACGCGGCGCCAGCGCTCGGCGATGTAGATGTTCTGAAGCACCGTCTGCACCAGCAGCAGGCTGCAGTGGGCCAGCACCAGCAGGTGGGCGTTGGTGTCGATGTGGCTGGCGGACACCACCAACCCCAGCACGGAGTAGATGAGAGGACCGGAAGAGGTGACGCTCATCAGCAAGGAATCCAGGTGAGAGGGGATGGGTGGGCTGCGGACGTAGGGGGTGCCCTGCAGGCGCAGGAAGGCCACCAGCAGGGCCAGGATGCTGACGGCGATGACCAGGCACAGGGTGCCGCTGACCACCCACAGCGAGTCGTGGACGAACTGAGGCTGGGCCCGCAGGATGAGGTACATGACCAGCACCACCACGCCCCCCACCAGCAGCAGCAGGCCCAGGAAGATGCCCTTGTTCTCCAGGTGGCAGTTGGTGGAGGCGCCCCCCGAAGAGGAAGAGCGCCCTCCGTGGCTCGGCAGAGGGAAGTTGACCACCACCCGCTCGTCTTGGATCATGCTGGACCAGAGGCAGTAGAAGACGGCTGCCGAGACCACGCAGAACTGCAACAGGAAGGGGATGAGGAATGGCGTGGCCTGTAGCCACATCTGGCCCAGAGTGCTGTTGTGGATGCAGTGCGTGAGGTAGGCGATGCGCTCGAATTCCACCGGAAGGGTGATGGTCCACCAAAGGCCGCCTGAAAAAGATGGAAGATGCGAGACGGAAGGCTGATTTAGGAGATGTTGTCTTGTGAAAAGATAACGTGTAAGTGCGTTTCGATCAATATTTGCAATTTTGCAAAATTTTAACAGATTTTATTGGTCAGTTTTTGCAAAAAAAATTCAAATTTTTATTTGGTCAGTTTCGAAAAATTGTTCAAATTTTCATTGGGCAGTTTTAAAAAATTGTTTAATTTTACATTTGATCAGTTTTTAATAATTGTTAAATTTTTCATTGGTCATTTTTTTGCCAAAAAAAATTCCAATTTTCATTTGTTCAGTTTTCAAAAATAGTTCAAATTTTCATTGGTTAGTTTTTGCAAAAAAAAAATCAAATTTTTATTGGTCAGTTTTGAATTTCCTTGGTTAGTTGTTGCAAAAAAATTCAAATTTTCATTGGTCAGTTTTTAAAAATTGTTCAAATTTCCATTGGTCAAGTTTTTCAAAATTGTTCGCATTTTCATTCGTTAGTTTTGACAATTTTTAAAACTTTCAGCGGGTTAGTTTTGAGAGATTTTTCAAATATTCATTGGTCAATTTTTCAAAATTTACAAAATTTTCTTAAGAAAGAGTTGCAAAATTTTCCACATTTTATTTTGGATAAATCTGCATAATTATGCACATTTTCTAAAGACAAAATTCCGAAATTTTCCACATTTTACAAGGGAAAATCATGGAAGTTTTGGGTACTTGCCCACTCGAGGAATGTCTTCGTAAGTTCCTCGATGGACGTGATGTCCGGCCTTGGTGGGATATTGGCTCTCGTTGAACGGAATGTGGCTGAGGAAGGTCACCCAGTTGGTGGCGCTCTGGGTGGCCACCGTCTTCAGCCACAGGGCCACGTTGGTGGCCAGCAAATGGGCGAAACAGAATTGGGCTGGGCCCCGGAAGGTACCGATCAACACCTGCAATAGTCAAAAACGTCCATGGATGAGCTGACCGACGGTAAAGGTCAAGGATGGACGATTGTACCCACCTGCGAATTGACGAACAGGAAGTGGATCTGAAGGAAGCTAAGAACCACCAGGATGATGGGAAAAGAGTAGATGATGTCGTCGATGCAGGACTGACTTCCGGTCGTGTGAACGGCTATTTCGAAACCGAAGTAGATGAGAGTGGCTATTCCGAAAACTATTTCCAAAAAAAAAGAGGACATTTTGAAAAAAGACGGTTATTACGAAGTGTTTTAAATTTGTAAATAGGGTAGCGATTTGTGTCATTGTGTAAACTTCGTTGTAGCCGATTTTTTTTTGCCGCATGACCAACTTCGTTATAGCCGATTTTTTTTCTTGCTTTATGGTAAACTTCGTTATAACCGATTTCTTTTCTGTACGGTCAACTTGGTTAATGATACATTGGCAGTGGAATTAGAAAACGTCCAGCAAACTGGAGCGCGATAAATACTGACCAACCGCTCCCAGCCTCAAATGGAAGTTGGTGGTGGCCAGCGCCCTCCTTCTGATGTAGGCCCTCCTCAGCGTCCCCTGCAGACTTCCCAGAGTGCCCTCTTCGATGTCCGGCATGTCGTCCACTCCCCTGCCGGACATTCCTCCGTCCGGTGCCTTGGTGTGGATGGTGTAGACGTACATGGCCACGATGATGAGGATGGCCGCTCCGAAGAGGTACAACAGGAAAATCTTCTGGTAGAACATGAAGATCTGATTGTCGTCCACCACGTCGGTCAAGGTCATGACCACCTGAAGCACCACCAGCAACTTCCAGTAGACGGAGCTGGTGGCCGCCCAAGCGTACATGCCGGAGTGATGGACAGGCTGATGGACGTTGCGCCTGACCACCGGATATTGCTTCTGCTGCGGCGGCTGTTGATGTTGCAGACTGTGCTTGCTGCACTTGGCCGTCTTCCGGTTGCTGAATTTGGAGAGAGGGGAGAACTTTGACCCCTTGGGAGGCGGGGGTGGGGGTGGAGGAGGCTTGCCTTTGGCCGAAATGCCCTCGTGCTTGCGGCCGTAAGAAGGCTCCAGGCTGTCGATGTCCGCTCTGGACATGGATTCGGTGTTGTTGTTGTCTGCAATGATTCCAGAAGTTGAGGTTAGTTCAAAGTTGGTTTTTTGGAACATTTAACGACCTCTCGAGTCCTTGGGGCGTTGGGAAGAAGGATGGAAAGAGATGGAGGATGGACGTGTGTCTGGTATTCCGTGAATTTAATTAAGGACGCCTGAATCAAAAGGTCATTGGACGGTTGTCAGAAAATTGGAAAGGATGATGAGAGACGTCCAGTGCTCTGATAAAAGTTGAGTTCAATTAACGACGCCTGAATCAAAAGTCTTAAAGGCCATTGGGCGTTTGGTAGAGGCAATGTCCGAGGATGGAAAGGATGGAAGATTCTGCGAATTTTATTAACGACACCTGAATCAAAAGGTAATTGAAAGATGGGTGATGACATATAGTACACACAAACACGTGTATAAGTTGAATTTAATTAACGATGCCTGAATCACATCGAACTCGTGATACAGTAGTAGAGCTGTCAGAAGATTGAAGGAAGGATGATGACAAAGTGCGCGCAAATAAAAGATGCGTTCAATTAGCGACGCCCGAATCACGTTGGAAGTTTGTAGAAATTAAGACTCTCAGAAGATTGAAAGAAGGATGTTGAGAAAATGTGCTCCAACGCAAGTTGAGCTAAAATAACGAAGGCGGAATCGGAAGGTCATTGGAAAATGGAAAGAAGGATGATGAGAGAATGTGCTCCGATGCAAGTTGAGTTCAATTAACGACGCCTGAAATTGAATCGGATGGTTTGGCAAAGGCTATGTTAATAAGTTTAAAAGATGGATGATGACAGAGTGCATGCGTACAAATCGAATTAAATTAACGACGCCTGAATCGAGTGTCCTGCAGCGTCATGCATACCAGTCAAGTTCTCTATGGCATTGTCCGGTGAGCGAGCCCACTCGTGCATCGCTATTAGCAACATGAAGAATGGACAGCGGTCATCGTCATCTGCGAATCGTCTGCGGAATTAAAATAATAGTATACGAGGATTAATGGACTTCACGTTGGTTACTCGTTTACCGGAAGTGCAAATTGATTGACCGTTCATCAGAAAAAAGTACATTTGGTGCGCATATTAATTAGCCGCGCGTTTAACCCGCTCTTCAACCGCTTTCTCAGAAATAGAATTTTTTTTTCGTTTTGAGTTTTTGTTTTTGTTTTGTTTTATTTTTAAGTTTACGTCTTGCCTCGACTTAAGGGGGTATCATTGAAGTTTCGAATACGATTTACACGTTTAATAAAATTTAATTAAATTAAATGTAAAAGACATTTAAGTTGAGTTACACGAGCGAAAAAAATGCTCAATTAAATGTCCTGAAAAATGCCCGATTTTTGACATTTAATTAAAATAAATGCAAAAAAACAAACAAAAAAAAAACATTTAAGTTGAATTACATGTCCTGAAAAATGACCGAAATAATGTACGATGATATGTCCGAAAAATGAGTAGGCCTAATATTTAATGAATGACGTCATCCATTAAAATTCTGATGACAACATTCCTAAAAATTCTTACGATTATTAAAAAATTATCAACAAATTTGCAATTCTGTTTGAAAACTTTCCAAAACTGTCAAACATTCTGAAAATTAATATTTTCCGAGTACAAATTTGCAAATTATTCCACGTTTTCCGAGTACAAATTTTCAACATTGGAAAATTTTTCAATTTTTTTCGCGCAAATTTTTGTTTTTAATAATTTTTCTACATCAGCAGTTTTCAAAATTGTCCTTAGTAAAATTTTGCAAAAATGTGTCATTGGTCAGGGAATTTTTTTAAAAAAAACCTTGGAAAGTCAGGGATGTTGAAAATGAAATTTCTGGGGGGAATCTTGATTTAAGTGTTCAATTTTCGTCATGATTGAACATGTATTCAACTCATGTCCATCACTGGGTAAAACATTGCCCAGATGTCAGCGCACTGCACGTGTCACTGGTCAAGCGGTCATCAGCGTCCATACCGGCTTCTGAATTAAAATAACGGCGAGAGCAATTCATCAACTAGATGAACTCGTGGCAAAAACGGTTGTTGTTGTTTACCGGAAGCGCAGCTTTGTACATTATCAGAACAAAAAATACATTTTGCGCATATTAATTAGATGTCCGTTTAACCCCAGAAATGCAATTTTTATTTCGTTTTGTTTTTAGTTTTAAAAGTTAACTTAAAAAAATGTCCCGAGTTTTCAGTTTGTTCGTAAGTTGTTACTGGTCACTGGTCGTCTTTTTTTTTTTTGTCTTCTCGGCAGATGAAGTGATTTATAGCTGCTCGGAAACAGGTATTTCGTTAAACGTTTTTTGGCACCTTTTTGACGGTTTTTTCTTGGGGGTTGAAAGTGCGTTCGTTTATCTGGTTTGAATTTGCATAGGAAGTAATAATAATTAGCCTTATTTGGCTAATGATGTCGGACGGACACGTCAATTAATGATACATGCACATGAATTTCCAGAAATATCCCCCCCCCCTTTCCTAGGGTATGTGTGAATAATGTCAATATCTTCGTTTAAGACCGAATTCGGATATTACGAATTTTCGCCTAAAACTAAGTGATTTTCGATAGCTTCGTTAAAATGAACTTTAGGCGATAGGAAAATGATACAGGTTCCCTCACACCTGGAAAAGTCAGGGAAATTCAACGCAGCCATAGCGATCCAAAGTTAATACTTCTACGAGGTTAGTTCAGAGCCCATTTTCCGAGTAGAAATTTGCGAAACTTTTCCACATTTTCTGAGTACAAATTTGCAAAATTGTCCACATTTTTTGAGTAAAATTTGCAAAATTTTCCACGTTTTCTGAGTACAAATTTGCAAAATTGTCCACGTTTTCCACGTACAAAATTGCAAAATTTCCCATTTTTTCCATCTTTTTTTTAAAAAAAACCCTAGCTCTTTATTTCTTTAAATTGTATCGTGTTTAGAAAAATTCTTTTGTATATTTTTTTTACAAAAATTTGGCCTTATTGATTTATATACATGTATTTATTTATTTATTTAGGTAAAGGTGTTAAGAAAATTGTAGCCTATTTGAAGAATTTGTGGAAATTTGATCTTTTTTTGTAATTTTTTTTAAAAAAGATTTGGCGTTTTTGAAGTATTTACAATGTATTTTAATGAAAAAACGATGAAAAATTTTTTGGGAAAATTGAATTGTGGGGATTTTTCATAGAAATTTGATCGTTTTTAATGCGTTTTTTGTAGTGAAATTAAATATTAATTTAGTATTTTTTTACAACACGGTATTAATGTTTCGATTAAATTCCAGTTTTATAACAAGATAGTACTCACCATTCCTGGTGTTTTTACGACAATTTTAAGTAGTTTACGCGTATATCGAATGAAAAACTCTTTTTGCTTGTTAAAATAATCTACTTAAAAATGTAAGAGATTATTAGCATATTAATAATTCGCATTATCGTAAGTAGTTTTCTAGTAGTTGTATCGATGTCGAGACTCGTCAAAACTTTTATAACCCTCACTAAAAAGGCGTATCTGGACATGAAATTGTGGGAAAAACAATGCGTTGATCGGATAATAAATTCATAAATGTTGACGTCGTTAATGACGCGTTTTTCTTGAATTGCTAGCTGGCTCAAAGACGTTAAAAAAATGACCGAAATTAGATTAAACAATTAGAGTAAAATTTAATAGGCGATAATATTACCGTCATTTTTTTGTATACAGAGATTATGCGGCGTTTTTAAAAGGCATTTTCAAGAGATAAAATACAATAAAAAAGCTCGATAATGCTGGTTATATTTATTTGATATATTTGGTCGAACCTCGTTAAGACGAATCTCGAGTAACTGCAAAATTTGACCTTTTAAACCGTAGTTCGTAAGTGGAAACTTATGGGAATCTTGTTAAAAAATGTGCAAATTTTGGTTTAAAAAAATGTGCGGATTTTTTGTTTTTTCCATTCAAAAGTGTGCATTTTTTTTTCAAACAAATTTGAGAATTTCATTTAAAAATTTGAGAATTAGATTTAAACTGTGCGATTTTCACAAATTTGAGCATCCGATTTATAATTGTGCGATTTTCACGAATTTGAGAATTTATTTCAAATCTTTAAAAATTTCATTTAATGGTTTCAGAATAATATATAAAATTGTGCGGTATTCTCGAATTTGATAATTTATTTCACAATTGTGAAAATTTCATTTAAAAATTTGAGAATTATATTAAAAGTTGTGCGATTTTCACAAATTAGAGAATCCGATTTATATAATTGCTCGATTTGTGCTCGGAAAAAGTGGGAAATTTTTCAATTTCGTCCTCGGAAAGTGTGAAAACTTATACTCGGAAAACGTGGACAATTTCGCTAATTTATACTCAGAAAATGTTTCAAATTTGTACTCAGAAAACTTTTAAGAATTCTTACTCAGAAAACGTGCAGAATTTTGCATACCTAATACTCAGAAAACGTGGAAAATTATGTAAATTTGTACATGGGAAACGTGGAAATTTTTTGCAAATCTGTAGGCCTACTCCGAAAATGTGGAAAAGTTTTGCAAATTTCTACTATAGGCAAATGGGCTTTGAGCTAACCTCGTAGAGAAGCATTAATTTTGAATCGCCATGACTGCGTTGAATTTCCCTGAATTTTTCAGGTCATTTTCAAGTTCCCTGACTTTTCTAGGTTTTCAAGGCCTGGGGAACCCTGGAACATTAGTCGCCCATATCCTAATATCGTGTTTCGTACTAGTAGAAATTCGTACGAAACGAGTTCGTCTTAACCGGTTTAGGTACAGAAAAAAAATTAAAACAATTCGTAAAAGTCATAAAACGTTACAATTCAAACAACTTTTTTTAAGAGAAATTTGTGACATTTTTCGGTGTTTTTTTATTTCTCTTAAGAAAACAAAAACAAGCTTTTTTTTATGTATAAAAAGAAATGAACTGAATTTCCATAAAAGGTCGGAAATCAAACGCCAAGATCAAACATTTGTTGAAACGAAAACGTACGCATACCCCGTACCCCCGACCCGGAACTGCACCCAGCGTTTATTTAGGCACCCTTGGATTACCCCTCCCCCTTAAGAGGGGGGTTTATTACCCCTCACTTACTATTGTTCCTCACCTCTACAATAACGTTTAAAGACGTAGCAAACGATCCGTAAACCGTTGAGAAATAGCGTTATTTCAGGATGCCCCCGTCCGAAATGGAGGTAAATCGACACCCCCCTTCCCCCCTTAATTCGGACATCAGCACGTTTTTAGGAAGTACCTGTCGAAATCAACACCCCAAAGAGTGATTTTGACGCTCGGCCGCATTCCTAATTGCCCTGGTGACGTCATCTTTTATTTCGGGCCCTGCTGATGGGACGTTGCCCCCCTCCCCCCAAAATTTTGGAGATTCGGGAGAGCACCCTTAGGGTCCACGTAAAAAATGCATCGCTCGTAACCCCTTATCGAAACGCATCTCGCCGTGACCTTTTCGGCTCGGGAGGAATTTGGTTCGGGAGTCACGAGTTGACCCCTCCAGGGGGGGGGGAGGGGGGCCTCGTTCGATCAGTTTTGTATGGTGCATTTTTTGGATGCTGAATTTTTAAGATGAAATGTAGGGCGCGAGTTTTTGAAGGATTTTCGGCGAGGTGTCACGATGGGAGGTAGAGGGAGGGGGGGGGGCAAATGGGGGCCCCCTCCTCAGGAGGACCCCGTAATAGAGTTCTGAAATTCCTTTTTACTCTTGGATACCCAGTATAATTATTGTTAGTTTCGGTAAGTTTTTTAATATCGATGCCTAACGGGTTTTTTCGTGGAAAATTAATCATCAAAAATCTGCTTTTCAGTAAAAATTCCTCAAAAATTGCACGTTTTTATGGAAAACTTCGTGAAATTTTCGCGTTTTCTGGAGAAATTCGTTAAAAAATGTCATTGTTTTTTCCATAAAAATTTTCCACTTCATTTTTGGAAAATTTATTTAGAAAAACTTCTGTTTTTCTGAAAAATTCCTCAAAATTTGCTCGTTTTTATGGAAAACTAAAAAATTTCGCGTTTTCTGGAGAAATTCGTTTTCTCGTTGTCCTCGTTTTTTTTCTGTAAATAGTCTTGAAAAATCGATCGTTTTTAAATTCGTTAAAAATGCAACGTTATTTTTGGAAAACTGTCGTGTTTTTTTTGTTTTAAATCGTAAAAAATTGCCCGTTAATTTTGGAAAAAAATTCGTTTTTTAATACATAAAATATTTCACGTAATTTTTTGAAAAATTTTGTGTTTTAATTCATAAAAAATTCCACGTTATTTTTGGAAAAATTTCGTGTTTTTTTAATTCATAAAAACTTCCACAGTTTAACGAAAAGAATTAGTTAAAAATTTTCTGACTTTTATGTTGGAAAAATATTCCACAATGGAAATTAGACACGAATTTTTCAACGTATTTTTTTTCCCAAAAAAAAACTATAAAATTCTCAAATACGTGATAGTTTTCGTATTTTGTTTAAACAAAATAATACATAAAATTAAATGGCGTTATTGAATATCTAATTTTTAAATCGTACATTTTTTAGTAAACAAAGTGCAATAAATATTGTCGATTTTGAAAAGATGGCTAATATTTTTAAAAACTAACTAATCGTTTAATATTTCCTCGAAATTGCTCGAAATGATTTCAGCGTACATATTTTACTAAAATAATTATAGGAACAGCTTGACCTTCCCCCCTCCCTCCGATGAACGTGGATAATTTCAAGTTAACACCCCCTAAGATCCGTTTTATAGGGCACACTCGAAATATCAAAAAAAGTAATAAAATCAAGTTCAATGTTTTTTTTTGTAAGTTACGAGGCCTGGTCCAAAAATGAAAAGATTATCCGATAGTAGGTTAATGCAATCAAAATCGAGCATCGTCATGTGATAAATAAAACATTACCTCGGACAATTACGAGCTTCGACCACTTTTTATTTCCTCCTCGATTTTTTATTTTAAATTTAATTTTCCTGTTTTTTATACCGACTTATCTAGGGTACTCAGCGAACGTGCGGAATTTTACCCACTTATAATAAGCCAGGGTCCCCCAGACTTGCAAAACCTGCATGGAAAAGGCAGGGAACTTGAAAATGTCCTGTAAAAGTCAAGGAAGAATGGTTTATTTTGAAAAAGTCAGGGAAATTCAACGCAGTCATGGCGATCCAAAATTAATACTTATACGAGGTTAGCTCAGGTTTCCTATAGTAGAAATTTGCACAAATTTTCCACATTTTCGGAGTATAGATTAGCAAACTTTTCCACATTTTCGATCGAGTACCGATTTGCAAAAATTTTCCACTTTTTCCGAGTACGCATTCGCAGTGTTTTTCGAGTACAAATTCTCTATAGGTTTTCCGAGTAAAAATTTTCCACATTTTCCGAATGCAAAATTTTCCCATTTTAAAAAAATTGTCATGATTTTTCTAAATTCGTGCAATTTTCTAAATTCTCGTTAGTAAATTTAAAAAAAATATTTTCCAGTATCAATTTTTCACGTTGTCATTGGTCGGGGAAATTTTTTTAAGACCTGGGAAAGTCAGGGAAGTTGATAATCGAATTTTTTGGGGGAACCCTGGTTGATTTAAAAAAAACAACAATAAGCGCGATGTTGCGCACGTGACTTCATGAATGCTAAAAGTGCCGTTGGTAAAACTTTTGTCTGCATGAGTACCGCCCCGGTACCCCTATTGATTCTTTCGAAAAGGCAAATTCCTAAATTCCTATCATGAAAATGCGTTGCCCCTCGAAAAAGGGAGCAGCTAGTGTTTGTTGTCATCCTCATTTCCTCCCGAATGAAATTTTCCATACATTTCCTTTACTGATTAGGGATCATCCATAAAGGACGTCCTGTATTTTTTCAGGTTTTTAAACCCCCTGTCCGCCCTTGTCCTGTTATGTACCCCCTCCCCCTCATGTCCCGTTCAATTTTGAAAACAGCTTGTTGATTACAAAAGTAATTTTTAATATACAGCAGAACCTCCGTAAGTTGACCTCCCAAGGGCGGAAACAAAATGGTCAACATATGGAGGTCCATCTCCCATAAATTAACGTGCATGGTGACCAACCAGTG
>JAQGBX010005851.1:0-13160 GCA_034698745.1 Megaphyllum sjaelandicum
GAAGGGATCGAACTCCCAACACTAGGATTGACAGTCCAGCACCGTACCACTGTGCCAAAGTACCACGAAGATTTAGTGATCGAAGTTTTAATTTAAACTTGGATTTATCTTCTGGTTTTTTAAATTTTTGGTTAACATTAGAAGGGATCGAACTCCCAACACTAGGATTGACAGTCCAGCACCGTACCACTGTGCCAAAGTACCACGAAGATTTAGTAATCAAAGTTTCAATTTAAACTTGGATTTATCTTCTAGTTTTTTAAATTATTGGTTAACTTTAGAAGGGATTGAACTCCCAACACTAGGATTGACAGTCCAGCACCATACCACTGTGCCAAAGTACCACGAAGATTTAACGATCGAAGTTTTAATTTAAACTTGGATTTATCTTCTGGTTTTTTAAATTTTTGGTTAACTTTAGAAGGGATTGAACTCCCAACACTAGGGCTGACAGTCCAGCACCATACCACTGCGCCAAAGTACCACGAAGATTTAACGATCGAAGTTTTAATATAAACTTGGATTTGTCTTCTGGTTTTTTTAATTTTTGTTTAACTTTTGAAGGAATGGAACTCCCAACACTAGGACTGACAGTCCAGCACTATACCACTGTGCCAAAGTACCACGAAGATTTAACGAGGTAAGTTTTAATATAAACTTGGATTTATTTTCTGGTTTTTTAAATTTTTGGTTAACTTTAGAAGGGATGGAACTCCCAACACTAGGACTGACAGTCCAGCACCATACTACTGTGCTAAAGTACCACGAAGATTTAGTGATCGAAGTTTTAATTTAAACTTGGATTTATCTTCTGGTTTTTTTAATTTTTGTTTAACTTTAGAAGGGATCGAACTCCCAACACTAGAACTGACAGTCCAGCACCATACCACTGAGCTAAAGTACCACGAAGATTTAGAGATCGAAGTTTTAATTTAAACTTGGATTTATCTTCTGGTTTTTTAAATTTTTGCTTAAATTTAGAAGGGATCGAACTCCCAACACTAGGACTGACAGTCCAGCACCATACCACTGTGCTAAAGTACCACGAAGATTTAAAATTCTAAGTTTTAATTTAAACTTGAACTTATCTTCCGGTTTTTTAAATTTTTGTTTGAGTTTGTCATATTGGTATTGTGCTGGACTGCCAAGTTTTTCTTACTTTATAAGGGTTCGAATTTTAGAAGGTTTTTGCGGCCGAAACTTTGATTTATAAACTTTAAATCCACTTCGGTTGTGTTTAAATTAATTGAATAACCAAAAGTTTGAATTTTTTTATTATTATTTAGCCAGGATTGAACTCGCAACTCTTGGATTGCCAGTCCGAGACTAAACCGCTAAGGCAAAGTATCAGGACAGTTTTAGCGATCAAAACTTCTGAATTTAAACTAGGTTTAAATTGAAACTTGGTTTTTTCTTTAATCTTTTTCTTTTTTATTAGCGAGGATCGAACTCGCAACTCTTGGATTGCCAGTCCGAGACTAAACCACCAGGCCAAAGTATCAGGACAGTTTTAGCGATCGAAACTTCTGAATTTAAACTAGGTTTAAATTTAAACCTGGTTTTTTTTTTAATCTTTTTTTTATTAGCGGGGATCGAACTCGCAACTCTTGGATTGCCAGTCCTAGACTAAACCACTAAGCCAAAGTATCCGGACAGTTTTTGCTACCGAAACTTCTGAATTTAACTTTGGAATCCAGAACTCAGAAAGGACGTTTTGGAGGGCAAGTCAGAAAGGGCGTTTTGGAGGGCAAGTCAGAAAGTGACTTTTAAACTTCGAATCCATTTTGGTTTTTGTTTTAATTAACCACTATTATCACTATAACCACTATGCCAAATTAGTACAAGGATTTTGCGACCTAAACTTTAATATTTAAACTACGAATCGACTTCGGTTTTTGTTTAAATTAATTGAATAACCAGAAGTCTGAATTTTTTTATTATTATTTAGGCAGGATCGAACTCGTAACTCTCGGATTTCCAGTCCAACACTATAACCGCTAAGCCAAAGTATCAGGACAGTTTTTGCGACCGAAACTTCTGAAATTAAATTTGGAATCCACTTTGGTTTCTTTTAATTTTTTTGTAATGACCACTTAGGATCGAACTCACAATTCTCGCATTGCTAGTCCAACACTATAATCACTATGCTAAATTAGCACAAGGTTTTTGCGTCCGAATCTTTAATATTTAAACTTCAAATCCATTTCGGGTTTTGTTTAAATTAATTGAGTAATCAGAAGTCCGAATTTTTTATTATTATTATTATTTAGGCAGGATCGAACTCGCAACTCTTGCATTGCTAGTCGAACACTATACCTCTTTGCCAAAGTATTATAAGGTTTTTCGCGACCGAAACTTTAATATTTAAACTTGGAAACCAGAAGACCAAATTTTATTTGATTCATTTTTAATGAAAATATTAGCCAGTATCTAACTCGCAACTCTTGCATTAAACTTCAAATCCACTTCGGTTTTGTTTAATTTAATTGAATAACCAGAAGTCCGAATTTTTTTTATTATTATTTAGGCAGAATCGAACTCGCAACTCTCGGATTGCCAGTCCAACACAGTCTCGCTTAAAACTTCCACCAAATTCTGCAAAATTTCCAGAAATCCTGCGAAATTTCACAGGATATTTTCTCGCTTAAAACTTTTACTAAATTCTGCAAAATTTCCTGAAATCCTGCGAAATTTCACAGGATATTTTCTCGCTTAAAACTTTCACCAAATTCTGCCAAATTTCCTGAAATCCTGCGAAATTTCACAGGATATTTTCTCGCTTAAAACTTTTACCAAATTTTGCCGAATTTCCCGAAATCCTGCGAAATTTCACAGGATATTTTCTCGCTTAAAACTTTTACCAAATTCTGCCAAATTTCCCGAAATCCTGCCAAATTTTACAGGATATTTTCTCGCTTAAAACTTTTCCCAAATTTTCCGAAATCCTGCGAGATTTCACAGGATATTTTCTCGCTTAAAACTTTTACCAAATTTCCCGAAATCCTGCGAAATTTCACAGGATATTTTCTCGCTTAAAACTTTTACCAAATTTTGCCAAATTTCCCGAAATCCTGCGAAATTTCAAAAGGATATTTTCTCGCTTAAAATTTTTACCAAATTCTGCCAAATTTCCCGAAATCCTGCCAAATTTCACAGGATATTTTCTCGCTTAAAACATTTGCCAAATTTTCCGAAATCCTGCGAAATTTCACAGGATATTTTCTCGCCTAAAACGTTTACTAAATTCTGCCAAATTTCCCGAAATCCTGCCAGATTTCACAGGATATTTTCTCGCTTAAAACATTTGCTAAATTCTCCGAAATCCTGCGAAATTTCACAGGATATTTTTTCGTGAAAAACCTTTACCAAATTCTGCCAAATTTCCTGAAATCCAGCGAAATTTCACAGGATGTTTTCTCGCTTAAAACTTTTACCAAATTCTGCCAAATTTCCTGAAATCCAGCGAAATTTCACAGGATGTTTTCTCGCTTAAAACTTCGACCAAATTCTGTCAAATTTCCCGAAATCAAACGTAAAAAGAACATCTGTTTTTAATATTAAACAACACAAACAAAGTACATTAAAAATACTTTTATTACGGTGTACATTTAAAATACAAAAATGAAAAACTAGATAACACTTGAATTATTAGCTATTATCATGCAATGAAAATGTGTTAAGTTTATAGTGCATTATGTTCTATTATTTATGATTATAACTCATTATTTCCTGTTATTATGTATTAAACTTATACCTTTAATTATCTGTGCATTATTTTTGATTATTACGCATTATTTCCTCTTATTATTCATTTATTTTGTATTTTCTTTCGTTTGTTCCGTGTCTTTCGAATTGTTACGCAACGAAAACTCCTTAAAACGACCGGAACTGGGCTAAAATTGGCGAAAATAAAATGACACATTAAAAAAATAATAATTCAAATATACTTTTCGACTTTTTCCAGTCGTTTTTTCCAAGTTTTGATGCGTTTTTTGGAATCAGCATGAGCAGACGCTTCGAATGACACCATTAGCGATCGATTCTAAAAACCTTGATTTTTGGTCCAAATTTGAAAAAAATGAGAAGGCAAATTCAAATTTGGACCAAAAATCGATGTTCTCAGAATCGAAAGATTTTTGTGTCATACGAAGCGTCTCATAGCGCTGATTCCAAAACACTTATCAAAAACTCTGAACAACGACTGGAAATGGGCTAAAATCGCGAAAAACCAAGCGCAAAAAATGACCAAATTTGTGAAAAATTTCAAATCCATTTTTCGACCTTTTTCACTCGCTTTTTTCAGTTTTTCATACGTTTGTTTGGAATTAGCGCAACGAGACGCTTCGAATGACTCCAAAAGATATCGATTCGAAGAAAAAAAATCGGTCAACATCTGAAAAAAATGAGTGAAATTTTTCAATTTTAAAATTCAGAAATTCGGAAAAAAAAAACCTGGGCAGAAAAAGTTGGTAAGTAAAATAGGTGTTTTTTCGGGCGGAAAAATGCTGGTCAGAAAAATCTGGGCGGAAGAAAAGCTGGCCGGAAAAAAAAACTGCAAAGAAAAAAAAGCTGGGCGGAAAAAATGCTGGTAGGAAAAAAAGTAGTTTTTTGAGCGAAAAAATATAATCTAGACGAAAAAATCTAGACGTAAAAATAGCTGGGCGAAAAAAGGGCTGGGCGAGAAAAGTTTTGAGCAGAAAAAAGTATTTTTTGAGCGGAAAAAAGCTAGTAGAAAAAAGTTTTTTGAGCGGTCCGACCAGGTTTTTGCAGATAAACTGGGCGGGAGAAGGGCTGGGCGAAAAAATGGCAGGACGGAAAAAGAGCTGGGCAGGAAAAAAATGATTGCAAAAATAGCTGGGCGGAAAGAAAGTGTCGGGAAAATAGCTGGGCGGAAAAAAAGGTAGGCAGACAAAAAGGAGTTGGAAAAATAGGTGGCGGAAAAAGGTATTGGAAAAACAGCTAAGCGAAAAAAATAGCTGGGCAGAAAAAATGGGGGCGGAAAAATAGCTGCATGGTTGGAAAAAAAGTGGGCGGAATACAGGTATCAAAAAAAAGTTGTCGGAAAAATAATTGGCTGGAAAAAAGTTGTCGGAAAAATATCTGGGCGGAAAAAAGTATTGCAAAAATAGCTGGGCGGAAAAAAACTGTCGGTAAAATAGATGGGCGAAAAATTTATGGGCAAAAAAAAAAGGTGTCGGAAAAAGTTAGCAGAAAAAAATAGCTGGGCAGAAAAAATGGTGGGCAAAAAATAGCTTGGCGGAAAATGTGTATTGGAAAAATATCTGGGCGGAAAGAAAGTATCAGAAAAAAATAGATGGGCGGAAAAAAGTTGGGCGGAATAAAACGTGTCGGAAAAATAGCTCTGCGGAAAAAAGGTGGACAAAAAATAGCTGGGAGGAAAAAAAAAATGGGCGGAAAAAAGGTATTGGAAAAATAGCTGGGCGGAAAAAAGTTGTTGAAAAAATAGCTGGGCGAAAAAAATAAGTGGACGGAAAAAAGGGGCTGAAAAATATCTGGAAGGAAAAAAAAAGTAGGCGGAAAAATTGCTGGCCGTAAAAAAGGTGGGAAAAAAAGTGGGCGAAAAATCGAACTTTTATCCCAAAAAAAGCTGTATTCAGGCGGAAAAAATTTGGTTTTTCGAGGGAAATGGGGGTGGTAAAGTCGTTTTTTACTAGTTTTGATGCGTTTTGATCACGTTGTAAAACCTACAAAAATTAAAATTGCTATGAATCGCTTCGTTTGGGTGGCCTTAGGTTTCTTTATTGATGACGTGAGCTAAATTTTTAGAAGCTTTTTGTACGTCTAAAACTACGAGTCAGATAAATTATATTTTATCGTTATAGATTTTTGAGAGGCAATAAGACTGTATTATACTTTTTTCGCTCATTTCAACCTGATTCGTATTCCTTGGACGCGTTTCCTCGGCAAAGTTGGCATCAAGTGCTAATTCTCATTTACCATTTTGCACTTGTTCAAGACGATCGAAACTGCTTCTAATATCCTCGAGGTACGGACAAAACTGCGGACTAAAGATGCTGACTTTGACTGATAATCACAAAGGCGTTACCATGCATTTTCACATTGTTTAGGTTGTTCGTGAAACCCTATTTCGTCGACAGATTCTCAGCTTGAAGACATTGTCCCAGAAACCATCTCGGCATAAGAATATTAAAAATGTTTAATGTTGATTAACTCGTGGTTTGTGAATGCTTATAATGTTTTACGAATAAAAAAACCTTCATGTGGTATGTTTCAAAATCATGTTAAAATACATGCATTTGAATAATGGGTTGAAGAATACATTTCATTGGTACGATAAATGTTAGAATTGTCAGTTATTATACAAATACAGTAATATACACGTAAAATATACCGAAGGACTTCTAAAATATAAAAAAATAGCGGAAAGGCCCGGCTTTGCCCGGGCTGTACTAAAAAAAATCACCATTTACCGATCGATACGCCGGTGAATCCCAGCGTTGCCCAGGGAAAATTAAAGAAACATATTGACCTGGGTAATGGCGTCCTTTTTGAATGACACTTAAGTCACACAAACGTCCTTTTTGATTAAGCCCTAAGCCACACGCACGTCTTTTTTTAATGGCCCTTAAGTCACACACACGTCCTTTTTCAATAACCCCTAAGCCACCCACACACAGGTCCTTTTTGAATAACATAAGCCACACACGTCCTTTTTAAATAATCCCTAAGCCACACACACGTCCTTTTTGAATAACCCCTAAGCCACACACAATTAGTGCACACACACACGTCCTTTTTGAACGGCCCCTATCTAAGCCACTTGTATACGTCCTTTTTGAATGGCCTTAAGTCACACACACGTCCCTTTTGAATAACCCCTAAGCCACACACACGTCCTTTTTGAATAACCCCTAAGCCTCACACACGTCCTTTTTGATTAATCCCTAAGCCTCACACACGTCCTTTTTTAATAACCTATAGTAAGCCACACACACGTCCTTTTTGAATAACCCCTAAGCCTCACACATGTCCTTTTTAAATAACCCCTAAACCTCACGAACTTCTTTTTGAAAGGCCCTTAAGTCATACGTTCTTTTTGAATAACCCCTAAGCAACACACGTCATTTTTGAATGACCCCTAAACCACACACGACCTTTTTGAATGGCCCCTACCCACAAACACGACCACACGTTTTTTTCTTAGTATATTATATTGTTTTATAACAGCAAATGCTAAAATTGACAGGGTTTTTTGTTGTTGTAAGAACACCCTAACAATGTTATGTGTCCCAAATTAAAATCCTATATGCAACGATATGATGTTTTGTGTTCAAATTGACATTTTCTATAAAACATACCCTTATATACACGGTGTCATAAATTTAAATAGATATTCGCCTATGGGATCAAAGTTGTATTACATTAAATGCAAAAATTGACATTTGTTAATGTTATAAAACTAATGTTGTGTCATCAGGCTTCCTTTGGCTTAAAAAATGTTCTGGACAGATCCTTATGCAAGTGTAGGCTATACTGTCTTCCGTTGACTTCACCATTTAATAAAAAATGCCAATAATCAAGGATTTGGGACACCGTGTACACTGTATATGCAGTTTAGAAATAAGATCATTACTTAAAAAAATCATTTTTTTTTATTCTAGAGAACTCTTTAATTACTTATGGAATAAGTTGTGAGAGTCGTTTCTGGGAAATAATAATATACTTAAGACATAATTCCGGAGAAATGGCTCGTTTCATATACAAAACCGTCATGTAATTCCACTAAGAAAATATTGATGATTGAAACTGGTCTACGAAAAATACGAAAATTAAGTTAGTTAAGCTGCTATAGAAGCATTTCATTTGTGCTTTAAAAATTCTTTGTTATCCTTAAATTAGCGATTTTATGGTCTTAAAATTTGTACACGGAAAACGTGGACAATTTTGTTACAGGTAATTTGAAGTCGGAAAACGTTGAAAATTTTGCTAATTTGAACTCGGAAAACGTTGAAAATTTTGCTAATTTATACTCGGAAAACGTGGACAATTTTATTAATTTGAACTCGGAAAACGTTGACAATTTTGTTAATTTGAACTCGAAAAACGTGGAAAATTTTGCAAATTTGTACAATTTGAAGAACCCCTAAATAGTTAAAAGATCCCTTTAAAACACTTTAGAACCACCTTTGCAGTGAAAAGTATTCCAATACTAAGTATATGTACCATGTCACATATCTGTAAAATTGTAAAAGCCATAATCTGAAAAAACCTTTCTGACCATTACAGCTGGACAGGAAAGATGCGGAAGCTTATTCGATTTTGGTATCCATAGGAACACAATGCCTTTTAAATTCCAATTGATCAATTTCCTACTAATTTTATTTAAGTAACATTTGAAAAAACTTCATGATCCAACATTTTAAAGCTCAAGATTCTTACAATCTTCTTCGCCATGTGAGCCCTCCGGTTTTTTGGTAGCATCACTAGGTAAATCCTCTGCCTCTTGCTTTGCTGTCTTTCTCTCTTTATCATTATGTTTTTTGACAATCGGCAACTCATCTTTTTCTACAGCAATCCAAATAAATTATCAAATTATTAAACTAGATGAGGGAAACTGAGACTAATGGACAGGAATTTCTTAAAGAAAATTGCCTTCAGAACTGTGTATTTGTTCATCTGTTGATGGTTCTGCGTCAATATCTTGATCACGTGAAACGAAATTATTTGGAAAAGCAGTTCATGGCAATTCTTTGGGGGTGAAACAGATTGAACCAGATTTAGGATAAGCCTTATCTTGTTACTATAACAAGAGTGTTTAGAAATCAATTAAATAAGGAAATACTAACCATCACTTGTAGTTTCATTCTGCTTACTTTCAGTGCCTGTTGCATTTTGATTGTCAGACTATGCTTTGGTTTTGGGTTTACTGGTCCTCCCTTGTTGAACATGTACTTCCCTTCCCGGTTTAGTGCTGCAATTTTGTCAGCATTAAACCTCACTGTTACAACAGGTGCTTGTGTCAAAGGCGCCGCAGCTTGTTCCTTTTTCTTATCTTCTTTCCATTTCTAAAGAGGGTTTTATCACGAGTTGAATCCAATTCATAGCAAATTTTAAAAAATGCTGAATAAAACTAACCTTAGTGTCCTGAATCAAGGTTTGTGAAGCCGTTAGCCATGCTCATAATCTTACCAAGGTTCATCGAGCTAAGGAAAAACATGCAAAAATATTAATTTAAGTAATTTCATAAGTTTACTTACCCGAAAATCCATCAATTTACCCACAATATACAAATGATTTACCGTTTTTACTGGCGATAATCATTCGACACAGCATTCTGCTATTCTTCCAATTTTCAAACAGTCCAGCGCGTGACGTTTACTGCCTTTCCAATGAAGGGCTCCAAAGCGAGCCAATCAGCAACGAGTGCAATCATGGTACTTCTACTTCTCATACTGACCGCCGTATTACGTCAGAGCGCTGCTGTCGTTTTTTTTGGCGTGCCAACATCAAAGTGCCGACACGAAGTGAGAATACTGGTTCGTACATATACTTTGTCCATAGGATTGGCCAATCATGGCACACCCCCCAGGAGCGTGAACTCCGTGGGAAATAACAAGGACATAAATCTTTTTAAATTCGCACCGGGCCATAAAAATGTCAAACAAATTTCCCGTCCCCCATCCGGGATGTATTCAGGTCATATAGCGCCATCTTTTGGAGACAAAGGACAGGTAAGTCTAACTCCTAATCGCATAAAAGGGGTTAGAAAATCAAACAATTTTTACCCGGGCAAGGCCGAGTTTTACCGCTAATGTAGAATATTCAGAACAAATATTGTTAAATATTCCTACCCAAAACTTAGTTTTATTAATGTTGAATTTTAAAGTGCATATCCATTATGATTAACGTTATGAATCTCATCACACCAATCTGTGAACTTATTCTTTGAAAAATAACGTAATATCAAATTTTTGTATGAATTTCAAAATTTCTATAATATGGCTTAGTACTAAAATATTTTATTTGTATAAATATGTTTTCACTTGTGATAAATACTGTAAATGTATTTGAAATACATTAGTTTGAATTTATGACACTAAATTTTCGGTTACAGTTAAGTTTAGTTACTTCGGTACTAAACAAGTAAATTTTTTGTTTGCGAAAAATAGCACATGTATGTTACAGTATGTAATAAAATTTACCAGAAATTATAAAATATGAGTATACAAACGGTTAACACTACTTTATGGAAATACTATTCTGTATATAGTTAAAAATAACGTTTCTGACGCTTGTTTTTTTTATTCTTTTCCTCTTCCGGGTATTTAGGTTAATTAAAAATGGCGAGAGAATTAATTTTCTGTTGGCAAATTAAATTTCGCAGTCTCGTTTCATTTTTGTGGCAGTTGTGAATTAGGCGCTAATCCCAACATGGAATTTCCCATTAATATTGTTTAGCTAATTTCCATCTTCTGATTATTTACCTTAAGGTGGGTGCTGTTAGAGCTCTCCAGCCAACTGAAACAGTGTAAATTGTAATTAATTTAATATTTTTTAATTAATATCTTTCCGCTTTCATCTTTTGATGTATGTTCCTTGCATTTCATTGAGCGTTTTTTTTTCTTATAATTTTGATCGTTTTGTTGATGACAGTAACTGAATAACTAATAAAATATGTTTTTCCTGCATATTTCATCATGTTTAATTAAAAACTTATTTTCGTATTACTTTTTTTTCTACGCTATCTTGGCGACCTCAGATGTTTAGAAATGTCTAATTTGTATAGATAAGTTTATATTAACAATACTAATTGCAAGTACGGTAAAACCTGGAAAAGTGACCGCCTTTGAATGGTGAGTTTATGTTCATCTGTTTATGTTGACCACTTTTTAGTGTATTGTTTTTTCCAGTGTAAATTTTCTTCATAAAAAATCTCTATAGTGACCAGTGACCACCTGTCTATTGTGTACAGTGACCAGTGTGTGTCTATTTTGCAATTTTACATTGCCAACGTACCTTAAAAAGTAAGCAGATAACAGATGAGTCACGTTACATCTTGCTTTAACCCTTGAACATGATGATTTTGTACTTTTTTGGTTTTGTAGTTTTTTACTACGTGTATTAATAATAATAATTATATAAGCAAAAACTAGTACATGTTCATTATTTTAATTTAATTCAGGCATTCTTTGTATAATGACCAGCTGTAATACAGAGACCAACTTTGCATTGTTTTTTAGTGGTCACTCTTAACAGGTTTAACTGTACATGCCTTAGTACAAAACTGGTTTGAGAACATGTTAGTCGAAGGTAAATTTTACATTTGCCCTATTATTCAAGAAATTGTAAGTTATTTTCCAAAACGACTTATTGCTTTTATAAACTGTGATTTTTTTATTTGGAAATATTTTGTCATTGCGTGAAATATATTGTTGCATTACATGTATTTTGTAAAATTTGCATAGTTTTTTTTGTTGTTAAAAAAAAGTATGTTTTGTTTTAAAAGTCATGCATAATTTTGAAAAATTGACATTTTCTTTTTTTAAATAAAGTATTTTGTTTGGAAAAAATCATCACAAATATATTTTGAAAAATTTAGATAAAATTGTATTATTAACAGTAACATTTTAGTGTTTTCGAAAATGTGTATTGTGTCTATATCGATTTAGTTTTAATAAAAAAGTTGAATTCAGCAAAAAAAAAAAAAAAAAATTGGTTCAGCAATTAATATGATAAAATGGACTCGGTTAATCCAACCCTGGATAATCAAATCTGCTGTATATGAATTAAATTCAACATCACATAATTAAGGTAAGTGCCCTATTTTGCACTTGGTCATCTATCCCAGAATGCATCTGCGCGGTCATAACACTCACTTCGGGAGTGTCGTCCATTACAGAAATTGCTAAAACATGTAAATATTTATGTAAAAACTGTACGTGATTTGTGTTATAAACCCATACATGTTTTAATTATACGCGTAAATTAAGGCCTAGCTAAAACTTAAAATCCAACCCAGCAAAACAAGATGCACACTAGTGACATTTTGTACGTCAACATAGTTGTTACTATTGTGTCTAGGTAGCACTTTTTTCAGATATGATCATATTTCTCGCTTCAGAAAATGGCATAAATTTCAAAAAAAACCTGAGCGTTTTACATTTTGGCGAAACGAAATTTCATCCGTCAATATCATCTTCCCAAAAATCTTGAAATATTCACGAGTAGCTGTTTAATCTTAATATACGTCAAAAGCCTTTTTTTTCCGGAAATGTTTCTTCACATCGTACAGCTTATTCAATCGTTTTCTTCTTTCGTCTACTATTTTCTATATTTTATATTTCCCTTCGTGACATTTTATTGATTTTTTGTGCCACAGCGGCAATATATTACTTGGCTGGAAACTTTCATCATGCCCGAGTTTGATCAGATGTCAATGCGGGTTTGTCAATTTTGGAGAAGTGCATGCATGACTGAAAAAGTCATAAATTTAAGTAAATATTCCCCGAATAAGCAAAAGTTATTATTTACAGGCTGCTTTCGTGGTAAATGTTCTAGACTACGGGTCCTTCGCCTTTATTAATGTTTAAAAAAATATATATATATGAAAAAAAAGCCAAATTCGGTGGTGCCTTAATTGGCACGAATGTGTTTGCAATTTCGTGGCTCCTACCTCAATTTGTCAATTTCAGGCAAATTTTTCAAATTACGTTTCTTAGTGGCATTTTGGAGAGGTAAGCAAAGGCAATAAGACGTGTACTGTAGACATCTATTGTGCCTGCAATTCTCAGTTTTTTTCTTTTAACCAAGTTTCCACTAAAGCTGATGTGAAACCCAACTTTATTACGGTTTATTACGCAGAAGAGTGAAATATGTCTGAAAGCTACGATGATGCAAATAATACCGAAGTAACGTAAAACCTGTTAAGAGTGACCACCAAAGAAAATGCTATATTGGTCACTTTAGATGTGGTCAACATACAAAGAAAGCCTGAATTAAAATATGAACATGTACGCTGTACTTGTACATGTAGACTGTAAAACATTCAATTCAACTCAGTACCCTACAGTCAGCAATTAAATGCCATATGGTATTGGGGTTAAGCCCATTTTTAGGAGAAAGCTCCTACATCATTTGCGACTTAGTCATCATTGTTAAATTGAACTCGAGTTAAATCT
>JAQGBX010005852.1:0-13160 GCA_034698745.1 Megaphyllum sjaelandicum
AAATTAATTAAATTGTAATTTTGGGATCAATCATGACCAGACTAATTAGTCTGATTTAAATTGAATGATGATCCCCTTTGCCACATGGTACTATGTACTGACTGCAGAGTAAAGAATAGAATTAGAATTAGAATTAGAAGTATCATCGATATACATGTACATTAACTTGTATATCGTGCAGACGCCACCGCCGAAAGTTTTGGCGTAGTTTGGCCAGATGAAAGCGAGAGACCGACACTTGACGGATAGGCCAAACTTAGCTACCAACCTTGATTTTCTTCTTTTGACTTTGGTCAAAACGGCTTGCCATCATCATGCTTTCCTCGTCACTAACTCAGTTTGGAGGTTTTAGTTTTGGTTTGGTGGCGGCGATTACAGGGCTTTAAGCCCCGTACACACTATCACCAAACCAAACCTCAAAACTACAAACCCCAAACTTTCAACGTGAAACGAAACCAATTTCAACAAATCCATACAAACTAGTTTTGCCAACCCTGAGCCCGTACACTGCCACAAACCATTGACAAAACTAATCAGACCCTTTAAGGTGGAAACGCATCGAGGTGTAGCAAGAAAAGACATGTAGGCCTAAGTTAAAAAGTTACACTGGGTGTTTAGCTGGGTGTTTCCAGCTAAACCTGGTATTATTTACGGCAGATATCCTCAATTATGTTTTCAGTAATCCCAATCTGTGAAAGCACGTGGAGACTTCAAAAAAGGATAGATACGATATGTTGTCATTTGTTGAAGCATCATCGATATCGTGCGGACGAATTGTTGATAGCAGCGCCACCGCCAAAAGGTTTGGCCTAGTTTGGCTATCTTTCCCACACTCGACGAATAGGCCAAACTTAGCTACCAAACTTGATTTTCTACTTTTGAGTCTGGTCAAAAACCAAAAAAGTTTCAAGTTTGGTGTTCTGAGGTTTGGTTTTGGTGATAGTGTGTAGGCTACTAAGAATTATCATGCATGTAGGGGGGAAAACGTGGAATGATGGTCAGTATTGATAAAGATCCGGATTTTGGAATCAGTACTGAGGCGTAGTTTGGTAATTGTAGGCGTGGCTAAGCATGCCGTCAGTAGTACTGACGATATTGATTGCACTCAAATCGGTAATCCTGATGAGACGTAGCATGATATGGCGCATGATTTGTCAGTAACATGTCGAAACCAATGAAACAAATGGCTCAGCAGACAGAAATAATGTCACTTCAGTGGGTGCTGACCCATGTGTTTGCATTGGCTTTGACGTGTTGCGGAAAAGTCACATGTCATCTGGGTAAGCCCCCTGCCTAAGGGTAGACTGAATCCATAGTGAAGTTGTTGTCCAGCCGCTGTTTTCATGTTCTTCCCTCCTTGTTTCCAGCTTCTGTTTTTTCCCGCTTGGGTTTCCGAAGTGAACGCTGATATGAACATGATGTTCAAATTCCATTTTCTCGTACGTACCAATAGCAGCGGAGATGCCTAGCGAATGTGCTAAGAACGCGCTCTCTCTAGCATCCTTTTCATGCATGGCTCCACTTTTGACCAATGGTGATCCGTGTGCCACTTTGTGTCTTACAGCCTGCTTCGCGTTTTTCGATTAGGAACATTACGAACGTTCCTATAAACCTGTCAGCGTTCAGCCTGGCTCGGCTAAGCTGTCACCTCGGACGCCCTCATTGAAAATGCATGCCTCATAGGTAGCCCGCTGGGTGGCGCTAGTGTTTTTCGGGTGCCTAGCAACTGACAACTGGTTCACTATGGCTTCACCCCTTGGTGTGCAAAGTGAACGCTGATAACAGCTTGATGTTCAAATTCCATTTTCTCGTACGTACCAATAGCAGCGAAGCAGCCTAGTGAATTTGCTAAGAACGCGCTCTCTCTAGCTTCCTTTTCGTGCATGGCTCCACTTTTGACCAATAGTGATCCGTGTGCCACTCTGTGTCATACAGCCTGCTTTGCGATATCCCACCAAGTATGTTTCAAACGTTCCTATAAACCTGTCAGCGTTCAGCCTGGCTCGAACGCCTTCATTGAAAATGCATGCCTCATTGGTAGCCCGCTGGGTGGCGCTAGTGTTTTTTGGGTGCCAAGCGACTGACAACTGGTTCACTATGGACTCAGCCGTATGCTCAATACGTGACTGGTTTTCCGGTAGCAGGCTACCAGTCTACACAAGCGCAATAAGAATTATGGCAGGGAGCACGCGTAGAAAGCATAGCCAAGCGAGGCTGAGCTTATAAGTTACAAGCAGCTTGCAAGTCACCAGTTTCAGAAATGTTTCCCGATTGATTTGTGAAATCGGAAAGCAGGTTTGTAAGACACAGAGTGGCACACGGTCACTATTGGTCAAAAGTGGAGGCCATGCGCGATATTAATGCTAGAGTGCGCATGCAGTGTCGCCACCAAGCAGTCTGAAAATCACGCTGGAATCAGCTGTGCTTTGCGCACACAAGTTCAAAAAAACGGGAGCTGGAAACAAGCCGTAAGAACCGGTAACCTGCTACCGAAAAACCAGTCGCGTATTGAGTGTACCCTAAGGTTGTAGTCAGGCTGGTTGTAATGTAATGTAAATGAACGTAAATGATTCTACATATTTGGAGGTATTGGTCGTATACAGGATTTACATGTAAGTATTTTAGATCGTGTACATTATACTCTTAAAAGCTCATTGATATGAAAGGAAATCGGTATAGATGTAGTTAGACAGTTGTAGTATGTTACACATGTACATACAGCATTCTACTTTTGCTAACTAATTATTATTATACATTATTCAAGGTCGAAATATACATTAGGCCTAACTAGGTCCATGCAGTCCTTATACATGGTATGCTTGAAAATTGTACGAATTAAGTTTCATTTTAGTTGCTAAACCATGTTTGGTGTTGGATTTCGACCATAAGCCACTTGTATGCAGTAATAGTTTCAGCTTAAAACGATGAACATTAAATAAATTATAAAGAAAAATAGTAAAATGAGCGGGGAAAAAGTAATTCAACACTGTGCTTTCTCCCCATTGGGAAAGGGGAGAAATTACAGTTTAATTTTATAATTCCTGATTTATAATTTTAATTCTGTATGAAAAGATGGTCTGTACATTACATACACATGTGTTCTAGCCTTTATGGTATGCCTTTTTATCATGACTAAAATGAAAATTTATATCACCTCTTTATTCCACACACCCCCAAACTCATGACTGTACCACCTCCATGCTAAACTCTATGGAGTAAGTTTTTTCTGTTTAAAAGTGGCCGTGGTTTTAAAATAAATGTTCTATGTGGAATATTTCTGGTCGTTTTCTGTGTCAAAACATTCTCTAATTTTATCGCCAGGTGTTTGGAAAACAATTATTAAACCCTTTTTTAATTAAAAATGTTTTCGTCCAAGTACATCTCAGTTAGAGATGGGCGAGCTGAAATGCCGAGTCGAGTTTTCCGAGTTTTGATTGGAATCGATTACTCGAGATTCACTGACTCGGAAATAATTGCTCTTCCATTAATTCGCTATGAAGTAGTTCAAGGCTATTATTGTTTGAGTCGAGCTAGTTTTTGTCTGATTTGAAATTGTTGAAATTCCGAGCCTCACGGCTCAAAAATAGTTGCTCAAACTCGGCATTTCAATACCAAAAAACTCGTTTTGACTGGAAAGCTCAGATCGATCTTTTAGGGCTTGATCCTTTAGCTAACAGACTGTGTTGAATTACTTTTTTCCCCGCTCATTTTACTATTTTTCTTTATATTTTATTTAGTGTTCATCGTTTTAAGCTGAAATTTTCAGAAAGTGTCTGGATTATCTTTCAATTGTTTCAGTATTTTTTCATTGCAAAAAAGTAATTATTTATTGAGTTATTCGATATTTTTAGGGTGTTGAAATACTTTTTTCCATCACTGAATTTACGGAGATATTTAAATGATCAAATTTAGATTTCAAATTATATAACAAAATAAAAGACGTACTTGCATTCAGAAAAAGCACAATACGCAGGCAAACTTGCTTTAATTACTAATTTAAAAAACTGCAATATAGTATAGAACATGTAAATCCATACTGTATCAAATTGTAATAATGTTTTATAAGATAATTAGCCTTAGGCCTATGCAAATTTCGTCAGCATGTCATTATCACGTGACATTTCATTCACTCCATTGAAGAAAATTACCCGGAAACAAGTTCTTTTATTTGTTCATTCGATGAAAGGACCACGTGATGCAGGCTCAAACGTAACTCTGCATAAGATCCATTATAGAGTTTCGAAATTTCATATAGAATATTTCAAATTTGCAATAATGCTATAAAAACGCAACGAAAGAAGTCAAAAGCAATGCATCCTTTTCTTATCACATTTAACTTTCTGTAAGTTTTCAGACGTTTTGAATTTGACAAGAAATCACTTGATTAAAGCGGTTTTAAAAGCCACACGAATATCGTTTGAGGCAATCTTGCATTTTTTATTGTTGCGAAGTTTTCCATTTACAGTGTATATTTTGCATATGTAAGCTCATATTGAAAGCATACGATTGCAATCATATCTTTAAATGAATCTACATATATATTTCTGGAGGATGCTTTCCAATTCAATTTTTTACTACTTTGGAGGGTGCAGTTACAGTTCGTCAAAGAAAATCATACGTAAAATGTTTAAATAAGTAAAAGCTACTCCACATTTAACCATCTACAATATCTTTCGATGCGTATACGTGTGCGGTATATCCCATCTAAATGAATGCAAATTTTCAAACCACCAACTATATAATGCATTTGTAAATATTATTGCAGAGGAAAAGATTTTTATAAAAATAAGATGCTACAAAAATAAATGTATGCATTTCTTTAACGTGTGGTAACGAGATCAAAACATTTAAACATTGATTTTCAATCGACTTACTGCATAAGTGCAAATGTAAATTTTTAAATTAATTAGGAGTGTGCAATATTGATAAATTGAAGATGGTGTAATTAAATGGGTAATTTAATTATAAAATCTATACTCAGGGCCAACATTTTTAATTGTTGTGCATTGTAAGTTTTTAATTGCGTTTTTAATGACAGGTGTATAAATAACCATAAGTTAAAACGTGCGTGAAACTGCTCTTTATACAACGAAATATCGATGAATGACTTTTTAAATTGTTTGCACGGTGGATAAAATTCCTTAATCAGCACTCTTTCCAATCTTTGCATCGATTAATGGCCAAAAATGGAAACTTCTCCGCTTGTCATGAACTCTGAGTTGGTGGATGTTTTCATGGAAATTTCAAGCGAACAAAATATCTGCCGCGAGGTAATGTCTATTTCATGAAAACAGATGAAAGCATAGATTCAGCATTGAGTGGCAAGGTTGGGCCTTGGCTGGCAGTTTTCAAAGTCTGATGACATCTACTGCAGTATACTTTTACCAACTTGCATCGAGCTCCCATTTGAAGCGTTGGAAAATAATACATAATAAAGGGGTCCGGGGGAGAAAAGGCGCATACCGTATGGAGGAGAAGAAACGATATAAATGATGAACGGTGAGAATGTGGCACACGTGTGTGTGTGCATCAATGAACAGAAGTCTGAAGAGAAGAGAGAAAAAAATTCCTCATGACTACATTACATTTATCGATGCGCGAGGAAACCATTCAGGAAAGGCGACAAGGGCACCGTGACAGTTACAGGCAAAGTTCAGGCACGTAAAATGGCATTGAAATAAAAAAAATGCAAAAAAGCAACAACATAAGGCTTAAGCACTCGTGATCAATGAGACGAAGACGGCAAAGCCACCATACTAACATCGACTGTATTGTTCAAACTTGGCCTGACGAGAAACTTGCGAGATATCAGTTGCTTACCCTAAGAAAATGTTGATGTCAATCATGCGAAGAAAGAATGCGAAGTTTAGTTGTATGTAGAGGAGGTGAACGATGAAAATCATTCAATTCAACTGACGTTCAACTGAAATCATGGCCTCATATACAATGTACTGTTTCACAGTTTCGCACTTTGAAGACTTTCAAAATTGTCGTCATTCCAAATTGTTACCGAAGCATGTATCGTTGTTACAACGCACCATTAGTACAATAAATATTTAGCATTTCAAAAAACTAACATCGATGGAATTCACATTCTTTTAGAATGTACACGGTCGGTAATACTTAATTACATCAGGTATAATGTCAACACCTCCAAAAACGTTGCATCAGTCACGTTGTATACCTTCCCACTTTACACGATTAGTTTAACTACCGGTATGCATTACAATTGTATTAGCGTTCAATTCTCCACTAGCAGTAATCGCAATCACTCTGCGCACATAGTGGCGCAATTTGGAAATGTTATAGACCTACATGTTCAATACCGATGACAGGCATATGGTGAGGGGCGCCACCTACATTACTGATGAGAATGCAATCAATATCGTCAGCACTACTGACGTCTACAATTACCAAATTACGCCCCAGTACTGATTCCAAAATCCGGATTTTTATCAATACTGGCCATCATCATCAGTCCACGTTTTTTAACCCTACACGATAAGTAATACTGTCAATCTCAAAAGGTATTGGCAGTATTATTTATCGTGTACAGTCCCTTTTTGAATTTTCGGAATTTAGATTACTATAACATCGGTGGACTTTACCTTATTTTGAAATCAATGAGATGTCGAGCTTATTTTTCCGAATTTGAATTCACGAAATTGTTAGTGCTTTTGTTGTCTTAATGTTACGCATCAATCACCAAAGTCATCAATAAACAATATTTTAACCAATGTTTAAGCTTTTGGCTAAGCAGCTATACTAGCCCTACGCCAGAAGGGCTATAAGCGCCTTAGTGAAGCGTTCTCTCTCACCCTTAATTTGGACAACTTGAATGAAAAGATATTGCTAGCGAAGTTCAGACGATTAAAGTCAGAATAATAAAGATGCGAACAAGGTTATAACAATCTTTGTTTTCAATTGCCCTCATAAACTCACCGCCACACTGGTTTATTATGTTGGCAAAAAATTGTCCAAAACAGAATTTCTGCAAACGAGAAACGGCACAGTAAGGCGAACTAAAATCCAGCCATTACAATTAACAAAGTGAAAACTTCGAATATTGAAAATGATTAAAACGGATCAATTTAAGCCCATTAGCATTCACACTGCATATGAGCGAGCAAGTCAGCGACTTAATTGATTTAATAAATATTTGAATTACGTGCGGTATCAACGAGAAAATCCACCTGCGCGGCTGTCAGAGAAGGTTTTCTATTGGAAATCGATTTATACATCAAAATAATGAGCAAGAAACCTGATTGGAAAAAAATATCATTAGCTGGAGCGTATTTTTTTTCCTCTCCGTATTCCCTTCGCGTGATTGGGAAATTTCTCTATTTAGAGGAAAAGTTCCATCGAAAACTAGCATCATTGGACACTGCAGAGCACACGCGTGTAACTTGCCTCTTCAATGCATGACAGAACCAATTAGGCATTACAATGCTGTATTAAACAACACGAGCAACTCAATTAGGTTGGTGAAATGTTTGGTAAGCAGTAAATATAGGTAATTGCCGTGACACTGCAAAACAAAACGGCCTTAAAAGCATCGTAGAACAAAAACGGTGCATGATACATGCATCTGTTCTTATCATAGGTCACATTTAAAGAAAAGCATTGTTAAGAATAGTAGATATTGCTGCTGTATAGCCTAATTCTGCATATACAGGGAAAGCCGTTTAATTCAATAACGTTGGTTCCAGCGATTTTGATCGAAATTAATAGACGATCAACGTAAAAAACACGCTAAAGATTTACCTTACCGAAATAATATGTTCAGTGTTTTAAAAATACATATATTTAATTGTGCGCATGTACATGTATTTACATATTTTTAAAATTATATTTATAAAAAAACGGTAAGTATATAGGGTTTGATGTCGCCTGTTTGCTGCGACGGCTGACATTTTATTCTGTAAAATACACGGTAAAATCCATATCAGATCAGCCGCTAATACATTAGATGCTTGCGTCTACATGTACAAGCAGATGCACGCCTGTGCCCTGTCCAAACGTGTCCTTACTTGTACGAAAGCTGCTCAAACTTGTTTGACGCGTTTGCGTTACATGTACAAGTACTTTGTAAGTATGTGGAAAATATGATCGAATTATGCGATGAGATGACCAGATTAAGCGACTTTTTTCATGAAGACAGCAAAGGAATAAAATCCGTTCTGAAGGTTTCGACGGAATAAAATGGCTGACTGAATTTATCGAATTAACAGGCTTTCACTGTTTCTACGTTTACTTAAAAAATATACATGTAGTACGTTATTTTCTGAATCTACCAATGGAAGTGACGCAGGTCGACCATTTTAAGATAGACTGCAGTTCGTTGGTTTTTGCAATCGAACAAATCGCTCAATTATGCATGAGGGGCCCCTCGCGATTCCCCGTGACTTTTATGGATTCACTCACATGGTCTTTTTGGAATGAAGCGTTTTATTACGCATTTTTGTTGCACCCACGCAGCCTAAATTTTTCCACATATTGAAAAATCAATGGCATAACGTATGTACGAAGACGCCCACTATTGATGCTTCTTTTCAAGTTTGCTTTTATCTGTCAAATGCAGAAGGGCACTAAATAGATATTCCATTAAAAGCGTGCCACTAAGGCGATGGTCTTCGGGAACAATTTCTACGTTTAGCAATATGGCACGAGTTCCATATTAACAAGTCCTCGAGAAATTACTCTATTGCTGTAAGTTTTTATTTATTTGCACACTCCACTATGCACGCAGTAACCAGAATTCATTCATTTTTTCTTTAGATTGCTTAATTTCGTAAAATACATGCAAACAAATCGGATTTACGAGGAAGATTTCGAATCAATGGCATTAGTCTAAAAATAAAACGCTTTCAGGCGAAATAATTAAAAAAAAAAAAAACTTGTCTATATATATATCGCGTAAATAAAATACGACAAGTATTATAAATGGCAGGCAGTACATGTACTGCCTGCTATAGTGCTACTTTAGCAAATTTAGCTTACTTTAGCTTACTTTACTGTAAGCAAATTAAGCAGCGAATTAAGCAGCTGCTTAATTCGATCACGTTGGTTCCAGCGATTTTGACCGAAAAAGCGTCCTACCGAAGTAGACGATGAATGTCGAAAACTTACCAAAATAATTTGCCTGTATGTTTTAAAAATACATATAGTCTAGTGTACATAAATCAGTATGTATTATTAACATATGTTTTAAAATTAAACTTATAAAAAAGTTATAAGTGGTCTTTGATGTTGCCTGTTTACTGCAATGGTTGAAATATAATTTTCTGAAATACGCAGGAAATCCATATGAGAACAGGCGCTGATGCATTAGATGCTTATGCACGCATGCGCGTTGTCCAAACGTGTCCGTGCTTGTTTCGCGCGTTTGCGTTATGTAGACACGCGAAAATTTGATCGAATTATGCGATAGATGTCCGTATTAAACGACTTTTTTTTTCATAAAGACAGCGTTCGAAAAAGATTGCTGACCGAATTAATCGTGATCGAATTAACAGGCGTCTATTGTAGTAAATGCTTCATATACACGTTCTAAAGCGGCAACTTCCACTGCCACTCAATTGAGAAATATATGTTCAGAATAAATTGATTTAAAAAACGAATACACAATCATGTCTTCAGTTAGTTAGATGCCTGCACATATAACAGAGACCATTATGGTAGCAATATCAGTTGATGAAAGAATTCAGTTACACTTCAGCTAACTTCTTCTAATGAATCACAGCCATGGATTGTCCTAGATTTGCAGACGTTTATTTTGCCGTCACCACTTCGGAATGAAAATTAATAGGACACGCACTCATAATTTAACCATTATGCAAAGATGAGTTTCTCATAATTCATCTCACTTGACACGAAATCACTAGCAACGTAGCGTATTCATTGAAATGGGCGTGTGTCTTGCTGAATTAATGGCATATAAAATTCGGCTATGTCTGCTATAGGCACTTTTCTCAAATGAAAATAGATTTTCGAAAGAGTACTTGGCGCGCGTAAGCCCAGCTGTGAGCGCCAACATCACGCCGAGCTTTATTGATATTAACATAACTTTGCATTAGGAAGAAATATAAACTTAAAAAGCCAGAATCGAAATGGGTTTTCTAAGCGATAAATATGCATAAATCCCACATCATTTCAATGCATTATTAAAACAATTTTTCACAAATGGGTGAGGCAAGGGGGCAAATCATTATTTCGCAATTACATTGCATATTTCGAAGGTTAAGATGTGTATTATTAGTACAAGAATATAATAAACAATTAAAGCTAATGAAAAAATTACGAGCTTACGTAATAAAATGGATTTTTTTTACAATTTCAATTAATCTTTTTCGTATGTTTTGAGAGTATTTTATTATTATTACAATTATTGGAATTCAAATTTGCGCAAGTATCAATACTTTAGCATAAAAATGATAGGCCTACTCATTACTTCGTATATTTCGTTTCTATAAGCTAATGAAAACATCACGAAGAGTTTTCCAAATAAATTTTTTGATATAATTTCGATTAAACGTTTTCGTATGTTTTGGGAAATTGGGATTATTTGATTATAAGTAAAATTATTGGAATTCAAATTTGCGCGTCGAGTATCAATTTATACTAAGGCATGAAAGGGATAATCAGACAGATAATTTACGAATTGCACTTCAGACAATCGTGAAATCACGTGTGCAAATTCATTAGGCTAATTTGTTTTAAAACATTCACTGGAAGTTATTGCCGCCTATAAACCAGTTTATGCTCGTATATATATATATTTTTTTGCGCAGGTGACTTTACGTACGACTGGACAAAGTGCCATTCGAA
Organism: Megaphyllum sjaelandicum; assembly: GCA_034698745.1. Classification (NCBI taxonomy): domain Eukaryota; kingdom Metazoa; phylum Arthropoda; class Diplopoda; order Julida; family Julidae; genus Megaphyllum; species Megaphyllum sjaelandicum. The sequence continues at coordinate 10,828 of JAQGBX010005852.1, forward strand.
AAGATGCTTTGCGAGTACCTTTATCATGTTTCTTGCTTAAGCATCCCAATTCTTAACCTGCAATGTAAAATGGAACAAACATGTCCGTTGATGTAGCTAGTAAAATAAATGCATTCGTCGTTACAATTTCATTAATGTACATTTAAATGTACAATTTATAAGTGAGTATAAATTTTAAATATTATACAAAATAAATGTATAAATTACCAATGTAGGTCTACATGTAATATCTAAACTAAAAGTGCTATACAGTATACAGTATGTAGATGTATACTTAGACGCGCAGGCACACAAATGTAAAATATTAAAATTCCGTACTCTTCCAATACTATTACGATTGTCAAATTTGATCAAGAACTTCCTAACCATGCAAGCAAGCTATTCCCTGGGCAAATAAATAGCTTACAGTACAAAACTCAGGTAGGCTACAGAAAGAGAGAAATTGTCTCAAAATTATTCGAAACAGTAAGATCTCTCCTTCTTTCATGAGAATTGCTTATACGTACAATAAGTCTATGTGAAACGATCGATACTGGCATTCACAAGCTCTACCAAATTTGTTATTTTTTTAAAAAAAAAAAATTGCGATGACCTATACTGTTGCCATATAAGATTAAGACTCACATGTGCACGAGCTGCAGGCAGATGTACGCGAGAGATTCAAAGTCAGTGCTACTCTTACTTTAATTTTCATACTTTGGGTATCCTCCGCCAAAAGAACATACATGTTCATGAATGCAATCAGTATTCATGCATGGGTTTAAAGGGTTGCTGCCTGCGCCATTATTTTTATTGAGCTGAAATTACTAACTGTCCTATTCGTTTAATGTCTGATGTCATTAGTACGGTGAATTGATGTGAAAAAATAACGACTCCTTAATTAAATTACGCACTTTGTGCATGAATGCATGACATTAACCCTCCGCATTGCCCAAATGGGTAGGAGGACGTCGATAAATTAAGGATTCCAACAAAGACCAAAGTCTATCATTTGAATAAAGCTTATAATTGACGAATGAAGGGAGGAACTTCAATTTTTTTTTCAGTCATTGCTGGATTAATGCTCACTGTCCGAAATCAATTCCACCAATATATTCAGTTGAATGATATTCTTTAACGGCACTGACATCCCAACTTTGGGTCACAGAATCTATGCCCAGGTACCACCCAAAGTCCCCTTTAATTTCATTTTCACATGGCTTAATCGCGTGCTGACCACTGCTGAGAGTAACGTTTATCCGCACTAACCGTAGGTAAAAATTCAGTTACGTTGAAATCTACATAAAATGGCACTCCCTCTAGTTGAAAATCCTCCGAAGGTCTGAACAATGGCATCGCTGCTAGACTAAAATTAAATTAGGAAGTCATCTTTATTTGATTGTGATCACAGAAGTATCGCAATAAAACCAAAGTTACGTCCTAAAAGGGATTTTGGGATTTGCTCGTGACGCTTGCTTCATTTATTTGTGGCTTTTCTACCAAAACCTCGTTCAACCTAAATACGAATACGATAATTTGCATTGCTCGGTTGGAATTGTGTGCGTTTTATTACGTACAATCTTTGCATAAATGAATCGAATTCATGATACAATCGTTGATTTTCTGGACACTACAATTTTGTATACTCGATTAGGAATCTTCTAATCGGTGACAAATTTAATCACGGCCAATTTTTTAGCTTCGGTAATTTGTGTATTGTTACGGTTAAATTTGCATGAATTCATGCTTGATTATGATGTCTTGATTGAATTGATCGAAGAAGTAGTACAACAATTTGTCTAAATCAAAGCAAGTAGGATGATAAATTTCCAAGATGATTTTAATTGAAATAACCGCAATGCATTGACAATTTAGCCCAGTGGTCTACGATTTGGCAGCTTCCATTGGCTGCTGACAAGTGTAATGTGCTACACCTGGGATATGGAAATCCGGAATACCCATACACCATTAGCGAAATTGGGTTAACAATAGTGGATACCCAAAAGGACCTTGGTGTCACCTTTGACCAATCGCTTAAATTTAGTAAGCACTGTATGCAGATCTCTATTCAATCACATAGGAGAGCTAACCTCATCAAAAAATGCTTCCAATGCAATGAAGTGTCAATTCTATATGGCGGGCCTTCACAGTGTATGTCCGCCCAATTTTAGAATTTGCCAGTGAAGTGTGGAGCCCCGAAGAATCAAAGCTGATCTACGTAGTTGTTTTAAAAATTTTACAACAATCTCACCTTTTCTGGCTCTTCACTCCTGAACAAAAAAAGAGGACATTGGCAATAGCACTAGAAGCCACCCCAGGCAGGTATCGTGGCCCACCGCCAAGAAGAACTGTCG
>JAQGBX010005853.1:0-13158 GCA_034698745.1 Megaphyllum sjaelandicum
AAAACGGGAAGCGGGAAACAAGGGGCAAAGGACCTGAAAACAGCGACTGGACGCTGACGCCACTCTGTTCCCACCCTAAGATACCAGATAAAGTTTTACGAATCGTATTTTAGCAGTCATGAAGTCACGGGAATATACTGTAAGGAACGCATTAATCGGTGGAAAAACATTTAAAACCTTGAATGATTTTTTAAACTTATTATAATATGCATTTTTTGTGTTGTGTTTTGAACGCGTGACTTCAAGACTATACTATTAAAGAACCATTCATAAAGCATCTATTCAAGTGCACCTTACAGTATACATGTACTGTACATGTATTTACACAGACTTTACTTTAAATAACGCGGACAAACAATTAATGCTGATACAAGTATTTCTAAAATTAGCAAACTGCATGCAGAACCTACAGTTTTTTTCCCTCAAAAATATGTCTTAACACTCATAATGCAAGTAGAAGTAATGGAAAAGTTTTGCGTTTTTCTCAGTTTATCGCTTATTTCTCTCAAGTCAGTCCTGATTAATGCATCTCTTCATAGGGGAATTCGTACAGTACTGATTGGCCATGGCAGTTGAGACACCCATCCGTGTCCATTTAGATCGCATCTATAATTCCGTGGACATTGGTGAGCAATGAACTTCACCTTAAATTGGGTCACGCGTTTAACGTTTTTTTTTAAACATGCTCCGGAATTGGTCGGATATCGAGGCAAAGGTCCCTGGCGCATATAGGCCTATGTTATTATAAATTATCATAATCCTTTAAGATGGCCGCAACTATTTAAATTACTTTAGAAACCTTTTAAAATGTCATTCAGAGTTTGTGTGAATGGATTGCCGTTTGCGTGATAGGAAGGCTTTTTTCATGTTGACAGCTTAACAATGCACCATTGAGTCTTCTTGTCATTGGTACTCAGCTAAGATTACGCGTATCTGATGATTTGGCCATCAAAATAAATCCTCCTCTGTTCACGAACCTCATTCGCCTCTGCTGCATCCTCTGATGCTAATAATAATTGGAGCAATTCATTTTTTTTTCTCGCTGCTCTCATCCACTGCTCAAGGACCTTTTAGCAAGAGGCTTCCATTTATTCGATACGTTTGCAATGACATTGGGTTCTGTCACATCGTATCAATAAATGCGACAATGATTGGCATTTAACCTCACCAGCCAACCAAGTCTTCCCCTCCACATTTAATGTTTTTACGACGATGCACGGGCCGAATAAACAGAAGGACCTCTCTGCGCTGGGCATTGCAAGAACAGAGGAAAATGTCCACCATTCTGAGATAAGCAATTGGCATTCGAGACACGCGTATGTCGAAACAATTACCGTATCGGATTTACCCCAGAGTTCCGAAGAAAACGTTAAGGGATGAAAGGTTTTAAAAAGAATGACCAATGTCCACTTCCTTTTTATGCGAGCGAAGAAATTGGACCAAAGATTTGTCAATGACACTTATGGTCATTACATCGCAAAACTGACAATAGTATCGTCATGACGCCAGCATGAACACTATCTACAATGCGAAATATTTGCTAATAAATATTGACCATGCCACTGGGTGTTGCCTACATCATCATGTACGGTAACCTTTGTCGCAATGTCACATATTTCCAATATTGGAAAACCGGATATAACCCTGATATGGAAACGAATCCTCAATACATTTATACAATTGGTCGTATGATTAGCTGTTGACATCCCGTGTCTGTTGCGCGGCGGAGATAATAAAGGTACTCAGAAAGAAGCTTTACGGACCGTGTTTTGGCATGCAATCGTTATAACACACGTGCAAAATCTACACGCTAATCGATTTAACAAATCACTCAAGATCAATCACCGTTTTTAAATCAATTAATGCATTCATTTTGCCAACATGACTTCACGGCTGCCAAAGTATAAGATTCGTAAAACTTCTGTCTGAGTACCCCTAATGACTAAATTGGCAAAACGAAATAGCAGCTAACATTTGCATAACTGGAAAATACCACACACAGTACGTCTATTAAAATATTAGCAAGGATAATAATTGCTATTTTCAGTTGCTCATCAAAAAATTAAAATAACGATGCATAGGTTACTAATTCCATTTTCAATCAAATGAAGGAAAATTTCGGATTGGCAATATTGGCATATCAGAACATCTGTTAAAATTCGAATAACATCTCATTCCATACATGCAAGTTAAAAAATATTTTAATATTGTAAAATAGAGAAGCAGACTTGATTTTATAGGATTTGTATTCTCGATATTAATTGTAACCAGACTTGATAGAATTCGAAATACTATCATCGAATGATGTTGACGTCATTGTGGGATTAATAGAAATCATAATTACTATACATTAATGATATAATCAATTTTTTTTCTTACATTTCATAAATTACAAAATTCCATCTGAGCTAGTTCACAACCGCGAGTAAAACTGACGCATATACCGCCTTGTGTTCATGTTGAGATGCCCAGGAATAGAGGTTAAGCCGCTTAAATCGCAAAGATTACTGCATTAATCACCCCGCGATAAATAGACATAAAACCACCGCGATACACCGGTCAATGGCTCATCAATGGACAAAAGGGCTTTTGAACGACTTCCCCCATCTCATTATTAATGCTGATCGTTAAGTGGTCGTTATTACCCATTACGAGACAACAACAAAACAAAGTGACTAAGCGTAGTAATCTGTCAGGTCGTTAATAAACCCTTTAACATGATGTTGCTTAAAGAATAAAACCAAGGCAGAGAACAATTAAGCTGGAACTCTTTAATTGGAAGGTCTAGCATTACGATGATACGTAATTAAATGCGGAAAACTGATTTTGGTGTAAAAAATGGACGATTACATTTCTGTAAAACGTTCAAATAAGTGAAAACATACATGTATCTAACAATAAGTGCATAATATTATGCATTTTATATGTACAGTCGAATCTCGTTAAGACGAATTTTAAAGCATGCACGTCAAACCACGTTCGTTAAAACCATATAGGTCGTCTTATCAGAAGTCACACAAAACATAACTTCAACAATAAGAACTAAATTTTCATCGAAATTTGGATGAAATTCTTCCCCCCACTTATGAATGGAAAGGTGCTGCAACTTTAATCGGGGAATTTCCGGTGCAGCATAGCTTTTTTCATAGTGCCTATATAAAGTTCGTTTTAACAATATAAACAGCGCGAATACTTGATAACTTTAAAAATTCACTAGTTTATGTCAAAAAAGTGTAATAAACAAATTCTGAGTTTGTCATGAATGAAGAAATTCACATTATTCGTCCATACCCTAGGAACGGGGACTGGAAATGAGTTCGTACTTTCAGAAATTCGTATAAAGCGAGTGAGCTAGGTTCCATTGCATTTTATAAAAAAAATCATCCATTAAAAAATTAAAGAAAATAACGTTGAAACTTACATTTTCATCAAATTATAATGATTATACGAAACATCAATATAAACGAGAAGCATTAAGAAATTATCCATTAAAGAACATCAACATCATTTAAATTGTGTATTATAAAAATGGTGGAATGTAATAAATCACGAATTTACGTTTTTTCTTTTTTTTTAAACTTTCTTAGCAAAGGCGCTATATGCAAGCGTTTAAAAATTTAATATTAATTGACACTATATCTCACCGCAAATATTTTAGCATCAATTTGAAGATATAATTAAGATACTCGCTTAATTACTGCGAACAGAATAAAAGATCTAGATTTCCAAATAAACCACTACTAGCTGGAAAGCTAAAAAATAGAAAAGGATGGAAGGAAGTTCACGATTTTCGAGCTTCTTCTGTAAGGTAGATAAGCTCGCAGAAATTGCTCGATTTCAAGAAGAGCAATTCAACCGTGCTTTTAAATGTTCAGCAGAGGGCTATTAAGCTCAAAAACGCAAACTTCGAAATTTCGGAACATGCGCAGTTTTAAGTGCGGAAAGTTTAGTCTGCACTACGACGAGGGATTAATCCATATGTGCAGACGAGCATCCAATTAGAGAATAAGGAGGAGTTCGTAAAACTGGCAGGTTGAGAAGCTTTTCATACGATGCCAATGCGCATGAAATCAATGCGCATCTGCGAAGAGATTTAGGTGAATAAACAGCACGACTGCTTTTTAATCTCGGGCAGCAGTAATTTAATGAGTACACAAGTCTTGGTAAGGCAAACAACATAATGTAAGCGTAAATCCGAGCTAATAATTTCTGCTGACCTGCCAAAGTTCATTTCTCGCGCATAAAAGCTTCAGAATCTGAATTTCATACAAATAAATAACTCACACAAAAACGCATACATTAGTAATAGCATTGAATTTCATCATATTAAGACTGAAATCATATAATTACTAATGCAATAAACATGCATGATACATTTTTTCCGTGAGGGAATTTAATGTATGTATAGTGGTGCGAGGCACTGCGAGCACAAGGAATGCTTCTTTCGAGGTGCTTCTTTCGTGCTTGTTTTAAAGCTTCTTGTTTCCAGTTTTAGAGCGAGCAATGAACGCTTATAGCTGCGTGATGATTGGTGTGCTTGGTGGCGCCATTGCATGCGTTGTGCTAGGTGAAACATTCCACCGTAAAACCTTGCACATACTCATTGGAATCTCAGGATAAGCTCAAGACACGTTTTTACGAGAATACAAAATAATGTTAAAACATTCTTGAAAGCTCATCCTGGCTCGGCTAAGCTGTTTTGTGTGCGCCCTCACTTAAAAATAATTCCGCATTCTTATCTCGTTTGGTGGCGCTAGTGTACGCCGAGTGGTAAGTGCCTGCAATAAGCGTTCTTTGTGCCTGCACCCTAGGGGCGTAAATCAGGAACTTACTTCCACAAATAAGTTACCTCATGTATACTTTCATGGAATTCCTCAATTCAGTATTTTTAGGTATTCAGAGAAATCCTTTTTAAGACAATTGAAACGTGAAGAATATTTACAATTCTTCATTTCAACTATGTTTATCGAGATCATGACCGGAATCACCCGAATACAATACATTTAAAGGATGTACGAAATAGCGTTACATGCAACCCGTTTACAGATACCTAACGCACTTGTTGCCTCAGGACGATGACACTCAAGAAAATCAAGCTTGCAGAAGCACACTGATGAAAAATAATCGTAAACTGATGTCCAAAGTCATAAGACGTACAACAAAACTGATTGCAAACTGGCTATGAGAAACAATTTAAATACAGTATCATCAATTTACAATCTGTTTATTTTAATTTGGACACCGAGCCGCGAGTGGTCATGTTGCGACTATAGTTCACACGCTCTCCGTCACTATTCACAGTACAGTATTTTTTAGCATGCAATTCAGATGCAAAGACAGCTCCAAACGCCACGAGATAATAGGAAAATACAAATACTGCAACAGATGCATTTTCTTCCGCAGTCTCGCAAATGCGATCGTCACGTGGTATTTTGCATGAATGGTTCCGCACAATGCGACCGTGATTTTGGTCGTGTGACTATTTGCAAACCGAGATTATTGCGAGGAAATTTCGATTTCAACTTCCGAAAGTAAACGCAGCGATAAATTGGTTTTCTCCAATTATTGGCTTGGATGTCTGCCGGTGCATGGTTCAAAATACACGTTGCCACATGGCTAGACTAGAGGAAATAGGAGATTCTGATTAGTATTTAATAAAGCTTGCTATTTGCTCACTGGCAATTGAAGGGCTATGCAAAATACAGGTTGCACCTCACAAATACCTTGCGTGAGAATTATAGCAGTACTCAGACAGATGCTTTTACGAATGGCACATTTATCAGTGGCGAAATCACTGGAGTAAAAAATTATGCATTGCATGTACGCTGTTTAAAAAACATCGACTATACCTCGAGTGAATTGTTTAAACAAATTAGCGTGTCAAAAATGCACGTGACTTCACGACATGCAGTCAAAAATTCCAAGCGTAAAGCTTCTGTCTGAGAACACCCACTAACTTGTTTATACAAATTTCAATTTTCCCTTCTGACCCAATTGTCACGGACGGAACATTTTGTAGCTAAAAGCCACTTTGTTATACAGGACGAAATTGTATTTACAATTTAAATGAAGAAATAAATTTAGTTGCAATTTCGCATTTAGTGTTTGCACACCGGAAAATAATGAGCATTGTGTGACTTCGACACTATGGTGAGCTTAATGGAACGTCATTAATATGGGCTGAAATCTACTGATGCAAAAGAATTTGGAACAGAATTTATAAGCAACATGTTTAACAGATGACAAACCTGCAATACGTCTCCAAACGAACTTAAAGAGGAGTTAATCAATCGGTGAAGAAAGCCTTCTGCATTTTTCGAATAAAACAAATTCCGTTTTATTCTAGCAACAATATCCGAATATATATACTTCAAAATCCGCATGCGCATAACGCATTTTTCAAAGCCACCGCAAACGTTATTAGGTAATCTTGCTGATAAAACATTCAGCTTTTTATCCCGCAGAATGCTTTGACCTAAGATAAACCGTATTTCCATTGAAAGAAGTGAAATGCAAAGAAGTCTGGAGACCTTCATACGGGTTTTAAATTGGTTTAGAAAATAGGCAAGCAGCGCTACATGCGCGCTCTTTGTGCCTACCTATTTACGAAGTTGCCAAGGATGCAATATCCAGGATGGATTGGGCTGGATCCAAGAAATATAGACGAGACCTGTTGAACAATCAATAACTCATCGCATTGAGCACAACCACGAGAAAATTGATAGCTGCATGAAAGGGGAAATCGGAAAAGTGTGGAAAAAGGAAATGCAGGTGATGGTTTCTTTGTTTCATCAAAAAGAATAAGCTAGTAATCTCTGACAATTTCAAGGCATGCAGATAAGTGATTATCATGGAATTCCCCAATGGCAAATATTCGCGAAGAAATTTCAATATCTGAAGAAAACTAACTTTTCGAGAACCAATCGTGCAAGCTAAAAAATCAGGGGAAAACTAGATTGGAATTTTTCAGATACTTTTCGCCTTATACCGTATCGTCCTTTAAAAATCTAATTAGATATTCGATATATTGATATTTTTCTCATTACTGTCTGCACGCAAAATAAACTTACTTTTGTTTTTCTACGATTTATTCAAAAGTTTTGATGCAACGCAAGACTTAATGGCTTTGTTTTCGTTCACATCATTAACGATGTTTGGTAGTTTCGACTGCAATTGTAAATGAACTGCACGACCACTTTACGAAATGAATTATCCTTCAGATTCCTTACTAAGCGACGTGCTAAACGACGTACAGGTGGCGCTGTATATGTTTATCTGCATGATGCACAAGATCTAAGCGCCATAAAACTCCCACTAGGGAACGTGCATTGCATAACTCAATTTGTAAATCTAACATATTGATGCACTAATGTTAGATTCAGAGTGAAGAAAACTAGCTAAAAATTCCAGTCTCGAAAATGCAGTTTACATCTGCACCAATATTCATTCAGATACAGGTTTTAAGTATGCAAAATGGGTGGTTGAATTCGATGAATGAAATTAGAATGTATTTTCACAGACATTGTCATGCATACTGGTTGAGGCTCCTATACTGTACATAGTCATAGACAGGAAAATAGCATTGGAAAAGTTTAAATTCGGAAATTTTCTCAAGTTTGTCAATCCGATTAATGTTCTGAGGCAAAATCCCTTAAAAGATTAATCACCATGCAGACTCGAACTTAAGTTGACCATTTCTGCTGTCTATATTTCATCTCGTGTATCAAATAATGGATCCCTTTTAAGATAAATTTATTAAGGACAATGCATTCCATGCATCAAACTTTCGGTGCATTCCTTACATGTACATCGTAAAAACACTCATCTTACTTTAGCTCTAGACAGAAAAAATGCAGGAATTACAGGCTATAGAAGAGGTTTTTGTGCGATCGTCTGTTTGGTCTTTTATCTTGAAAAATGTTCATACAACTTATAACCATCTGCCTGATACATGGCGAGTAATAAGCACAAAAAACCCCAGACAAGCACGAGTGCTTGGTTCCCAAAGATGACGGCTTGTCCTCCACTAGAGGCACTTCATTTCCACTTTGTCCACTCATGCATAACGATCAATAAAAATATGCCCTGCACATACGATATTCACGTTGGAATTTGTTGCTAGCAGAATATAAATCACCGTGATTCTAAATGTAACTTATATTGCTGAAAATCGAAGATACGATTTTCATTGCAATGCACCATATAACGTGGTATAGCATCAACAGGATGTTCCAGTGCAACTAAGGTGGAGCAATACCCATTCATATCAATCATATGCTAAAACAAAGAACTTTTTAGTAATTATCTCAGCCTTGTAAACCCATATAAATAGTGTCAGAATTGAAGTTTTCAAAGCATCAATTGCACGTTGCTTGCGGTAAAGTGCAAGCGTCAAAATAGAAAACCCTGCATTTTATCACACGATTCGAGAATTTTGCAATTTGCAGAAGTGGAATGCAATATAGAAAGAGTTAAAACCGCAACAACCCAAAAATATGTACCAATCATAATAGCATTAACCAACAATGAAGCAGTTAACAACTTAGATGAAATGCACAATAAAGTGGGGATATTTTTATGTTAGAACCAATTTTTTATTACATCCATAAATAAAAATACTTGGAGTTTTTAATGTAAAATGGTGTGATATCCAAGTACCATGCAACAATTTTATAAGGAACGCGAGTTTCCTATGGCTAGTTACATTTCTCTTTGTTTTATGCCACCTTTGACATTCATGTAAATGAATCTGCGCAATCTTACACGAGTAACATTTTACATCCAAAAGAAATCAGCCCATGCAAACTTTGCAGACGGCAAAATTCCTGAACGTAAATGAAAATTCTGACGAAGTGCTTTTCGAGGTTTTTTTTTAAACTTTTCATAACTAATTTTCACAAATGATCTTGTCCAAAAAAGAACGAATTCCATTTCAAAGTAAAATATATGGCAGTAAGCTAACACATCTGAAGATGTATACAGTACTCTCGACAAAAAGCAAATATTTGCATGTAAAAACATATGTCACTCGCAGCGTTAAAATCGCATTAAAAGAGCATGATCATTACATACATACATGTAAAATATAACTGAACTTTAAGAAATTGGTATCATCCCATGACACGTAGTACTATTACGAGTAATTTTGAAGATGTTCCTTTGTTTGGATTCTGTGCATGAAGATGCTCGGCAAGACCTTTAAGCTGCATGCATGCTTCACCCAGGGTCAAAGGTACAACAACATCCTCGTATATAAAGCCGCTTCTTGACCTCTTTTGAGACGACCCTCCAACAACAACGCATTGCCAGTCTGTTGCAAGTGCAGCGTTGAATAATGCTGCAAGAGAAGACGAAATGGAAGAGACGGCAAACAAAATAACGGAAACTTGTATTACACCAAACAAGAAAGACGCAGCAAGATCCTTTACAAAAGGAGCATCTCCCCTGGGAGAACCTCGCTCGATCTCTTTTTCAACCAAACTATCATCGCCGAGTTTGTAGAAAACTAGTTTCCTCCGTAAACGCATTTCTCATCAAACTCAATTTTGTCGAGGTAAAAAAAGGGGCACTGATTGCGAAGGTATGGCCGAAAGTAGCCGTCCTTAAACCATCTCGAGGGTATTTTTTTTTCTCGTGAAAAATTAATGAGAGGCATGCAGAAGTGGTTTTTGAACTTTGAACAAAGTCTTAATAAGACTCTTCGGAAGTCGAGCTAAAGGAGTTCGAGCTAGCTACCATCAACCACTATCGCTACCCATAAAATACGAGCATCTTGGAAAATTGCGCAGCCATTACTTTGAATTAAGTTTAATTTTGAGAAGCTTAAATCAATATGGCACCAGTTGATGGTGCCGCGTTACCGGGCTTGAAGACCATTAAAGGCCTTATTCGTGAAATGAAGTACTTGTTTTCTATATTTTATCACTGGCAAGCAGTTACCAGGTTCACTCGCCGAGGATGATATGCAACCGTACACGCTGCCCGCAAAAAAACCCTATGTACTTATGTATGGGGAATAAACCTATCAACATGAAGATCTTATCAAACCTGGTCGGGTTGCTTCTACAGTATAAAAACCAGCGCATCTTGCGTACGAGACATCGGTTCAAATATTCAGCCATGTTCGCGGTTCGATACCGCAATCGAGTTCAATGAATGACAAAAAGCAGGCCAAAAGAAAAGTTAATGCATTTTTATTTTATGTTATACGGGAACATAGAAAATGCATTTAGATAAATGCTTCCTTTAGGACCTTTCTTTGCGGATGCTTTATTCAGCATAATAGGGACTCAATTCAATGCCAAGTAACATTCTTGCATTCGACTTCACGTTCCATTGTTTTCTTATTTTAAAAACTCGACGCCATAAATATAAGTACGTATATAATGAAAGACGTTTTGAAAAACACCAGGTGATCTGTTTCGCAACATACATTGCATTATCTTGATGTTGGGTGCAATTTTCCATAAGAAACGAACATACAATTGAACAAGATACAACATTTTCAAAATTTTTTGCAAATATTTACATCATTGATCATAAATCACAAGCTGTTAATTTTCATCAAATTGTTCATAATACCAAAAAGGGAGATCACATTCCAATTTCAGTATATATTAGGGATATGTTAAGTACCTGGAGAGAAACTGCGACTAAAAATGAACCTGTATACAGTATTCAACATGTTTCAAAATGACATTTATTCATGGTATCTCACCAACCGATGCAAATGAGTACGGCCAATAAGGCACTGGAAAATGTTGGATTTTATACACCGCTTCAACATTGTATTATTATGTCACTATGTGGTGTACTACATGCAGGATACTATATCAAGCAGCTAAAATTTGCATTTCTAATTACCAAAGTATTAAATTTTCAATAGCTTTAATAAACAACGTTTTGTACGACACTTATAGCTATAACGTCACATACTGTATTTATAGCTGCATAAAGCATGAAACTCTGTAAATCATGGATTGCAAAACCCAATATTGATTTATTTATGGCTTTGGATGATTTCTACATACTACGGATATTTCAGATTTCATTTTTGTTCAAGCAGCTTCTCTCGCAAAATTTCCCCAGGTTTAGTCTTTAGGCTCAGGAAATCCAACTAGTTTAGTGGAAAATAGATGACTTAGCCTGTATAGCATGCAGTGGTTTCTCCCCTCTAAAGATCTTTGAAAAGCAGTTGTGTACAGGTTTCAAACTGATATTCATTCAGGCAAAAATGAACTTAAGTTAAATTTGCTTAAAGCGGAAAGCAAACTGAAAACGCTCATATATGCACATCCACGTCAAAATACCAAATGGATTTCGTGGAAGAAAATGCTAAAATCGATAGTTGCGTTGCCCACTGCAGAAAAAGTCCATAAACAAGTTAAGAGGTTTATTGAGTCTCGTTTAGGGAAACTTATTCAATGAATTTAATAAAAACTTGAAAGGTCAAACGATATCGCATGGCTTAACCACAAGACTTTCAAATAGCATTTAAGAGACCATTCAGATGGTCCTTTATTTTGCTTATAATCCATGTAGCCTGGCTCTTTCTTTCACCTCTCAATATCGAAAACATACTTTTATTAATTCAGTGATTATCAGCTTTAGGGATCCATTGTTTTCGTCACTTGATGTGCTTAACTGCCATTTCAAACCTTTTACCATTTGTTTTCGCCTGAATGGACGCTACCATTCGGCTTAAGCGATCAACTTATCTTAGCGCATCAATTCACATCAACAGACCTAGCAAATAAATTCTCCCATCTTTATGTGTTACTTCAATTTTTCATGGCAATGAAATAGAAACCGACTTGCATCTGAAGCTCAGCAATATATAATTGCCAATGCAACGCATTATATTAAAGTACCAACAATCGCGAACGGAATTGGATGCATCAGTAGCCGTGTACACGTGATGTCCCTTGTTGTCAAACGCCAGAAAATTGTCGAATATTTATTAACACAGAAATATTGATACCATATCAATTTTTCATTTTGACACTACGACTCGGCTTAACAGCTTAACGTATCTCAACACATTAATCACATTATAATAGTTGACAAACATATTTTGTCATATTTATGAATTAAGTCATTATATCATCACATTAAATGTTTCTTACGTAAACATTTCATCGCACTTCTTTAAACACTTTGCCATTCGTCAGTTTATGTTCAAATAGAACTACAAATAAAATTTAAAATAAAATCATCGTTTTACAAATTTCATTTTGATCTGCTAAAATTTTAATTTTTAAGAAATAAAAATGAAAAATATATACTGAATGATTGCATTGCGATTAAGCAGTTGTTTTTTCGAAGACATTGGTGCATTGATCATTAAGAGTAACACACGATCGATCAACTTTAAATGCTCGGACGAAGCCAAGGAAACCAGTGATTTCTTCCAATTACTCGTAATTAAGAAATGTCTCGAGAGCACTCAAAGCAAATTCTGCCAATGTGGACTGCAGATGTTCTATCTAGAGCTGAAGTGAAGTTGAACTTAATACTCTCGGGTCCATTTTCTTAAGCTTTATTAACTCCATTGCTAATTTGTCTGCCTCTAGCCTATACCTTAAGGAAAGATTACCAAGCGTGTCCTCAACCTAAGAGTCACGTTTGTCGGAAAATATGGAAGAAAGGACAAAACTCATTACAGATATGGCTTTTCTACATAGACGAACGGACCAAAGCTTATGATAATGGACCTTAAAGAGTATGACGGTAAATATCACCATTTCAACATTCAACGTATATGCAAGCAAAACGTACTGTACTGTATATCAATTACTATTAGCTAATATATACATGTGCATGTATGGTCGTACACAGTTTCTGAATTCATTCCCGACATTTCAAAGTATATTTGAAAATGGTTGCCGACAGTAGGTATCGAAGAATACGGAGAAATAATGCTTGTTTGAGCAATATACATGTATATTTTTTACAGTGAAAAAAATATAAGAAACGGTTAATGTCGGATATTTAAGCAATGTACAAACGTTAAATAAAATGATGAAATAATTGCTACACAACTTTTCAACACCAAGAGTTTCCAAGTGTTTCCAAGTGTTTCCTCCAGGCGAATGCTGAGATAGTTCCTATATTAAATCGTCCATGACCGTCTTCCTGTCCTAATCCCTTCCCACCCTC
>JAQGBX010005854.1:0-13157 GCA_034698745.1 Megaphyllum sjaelandicum
GATAGCCGACCCAGGAATCGAACCTGAGTCTACCGAATGCAAGACGAGGATGCCAACCTCTAAGCCACCTTGCTTAGTCCACCTTCCAGAAGTCTTCTTCGGCCCAAGGAGCAAGGACGTCACAGACGGCCCAGGCCCCCTCGGCCCGTACGGCCCGTACGGATCCTCCTCCACCTGCCGGTAGCCCCCTGCCGGGGCTACCGGCAGGCGGAGGAGGATCAGCTGGTGGTAGCTAGACAGCAACAGGCTGCTCCGGCAAAACTGTCGGAAAATGCGGACGAACTATTGACCTTCCATTTCCACCTCGGCGATAAGTCTTGCTTTGCGACGTGCGATACCGGTGCAGCCCTCTCTGTCATAGCTAGTTCGATTTTGGAACGTTTGGGCATCCGTTGGTCGCCTCTGGAACCAGGTATGATTACGGCCCTGAATTCGGCCTTGGGACATCCGGTCCCTTTTGTTGGCATGGTCTCGGTAACGTTTGGGTTTCTTGGGCGGGAGTTTACCCATACGTTTCGTGTGGTGGCCGACCCGGATAATATGTTCCTTTGCGGGTGGGACTTTATCCAGAGTCACCGCCTCGCAATTTTGCCGGGCCCGGACGTCTTGATTTTTCTGGATCGACCCGGCGGTGTTTTCTTTCTGACAGGCTCAGGGTCTGGAATCTCTCGAGCTCCCTTCACAGGCTGACCTCGGAGGGTTGGACCTCCCTGCTATTTGTGGCCGGCGGCCTGTTAATTCTCCGGCGTCTAAGTTGGCAGCACGTTTGGCCTCCGGCCCTGTGCGAGGATTGGGCGCAGTTCGAAGAGGTTTTTAACATATCCCCTTCTCTGACGGAGGCGCAGTATAACGCGCTTACGTCTCTGTTAGCCGAATTTCGAGACATTTTTGCGTTGTCTTTGGCCGAGTTCCAGTTGAGCTCTCTTCCGGCACATTCAGTGGATACCCAAGGGGCGGTCCCGGTGTATCAAACCCTTCGCCGGACTACTCCGGCGATGAGACATAATTCGCAAGGAGGTGGCCGAAATGTTGTCGAACCAGATTATCGTGCCCAGCAAGAGTTCATACGCTAGTCCGGTAGTAATCGTCCGTAAGAAGGACGGGTCACACCGGTTCTGCGTCGATTATAGGCATCTTAATTCTCAAACGAAAATTGATAGTTATCCTATCCCTAGGATTGATGACGCCTTGGACCCGTTGCATTGGGCTAAGTGGTTCGCCACTCGATTTGATGTCCGGCTATTGGCAGTTGCCTATGGCCGAGGCAGACATAGAAAACAGCTTTCTCTTGCTCGGAGGGCCACTTCGAGTTTCTCCGCATGCCGTTTGGCCTCTGCAATGCCCCCGCTTCGATGCAACGTGGCCTAGATCAGATCTTGATGGGCCTGAAGTGGGAGCATTGCCTCGTCTATTTGGACAATATTATCATCTTTGCGTTTATGTTTGAGGCCTTCTTGAAGAACCTCGGAGCGGTCTTTCGGGTTCTGCACGCACACAGCCTGCAGCTGCGCCCGAAAAGTATTTTTTTGCCTTTCCCCAGGTGAAGTACCTGGGTCATCTGGTTAGTGCGGCTGGCATGGCGGTGGATCCTGAGAAGGCCCAGGCTGTGTTGGCCTTTCCAGCGCCTACGACACGCACGGCGGTGCGTAGTTTTCTCGGTCTCGCCAGATATTACCGGCAGTTTATCCGGGATTTTGCGCGAATAGCCGCCCCGCTGATCGCGCTGACCAGTGAGTCGAATAAGTTTGTTGGGTCGGCGCAGTGTCAGGCGGCGATGGAAACCCTTCAGAGGGCCATTGGTTTTCGGCCTGTATTTCCATCCGAAACGGCCCATGTTCCATCTGGATCCTCAAATCCCTCCACAAGCGCTTAGGCAAATTTAAATTTGCCTCTCGTTGGCGGCCATTCCGTGTTTACACACGTGACTGGTCAGCCATTACTCCCAGAAGTCGTCTGCTGGCTGACCCTATGTCTCCAGTGCATTTCCCTATCATCATTTTTTTTGTGTAACAACTGATTTTCTGTATTGTTCTAGGGTCTTAATCTTCTTAATCATTCGTGTGCATTGTTCTTTTTCATTCTTTTCTAGATCATTTCTGTCATTTTAGCCACATCATAAAAAATTACGAGAGGCTCCGCCCCTTGGTTTTCCCTATTGTCCATACCTCGCTTTTAGGTCCTGAATTTAAGAATTTGGGACTTGACAGCTTCTAATTTCAATTAATTTTCATTTAGTTATGTCTTTTCTTAACTCTGTGTGAGTTTAGGCACCTTTGGAGCATTAGTTTTTGTTTTGGCTTGCCTCACTTACGAGAAGCCACGCCCCCCATGTTATCTCTATGGGTGAAATTTGTCGATCGACATTCAATCTCACTTTGTCGTTTTCGGCCGATTTCTCACTTTTCCGTTGAACTTCAACTTACGGGGCTGCCCAATTATCATGTCTAAGAGTTTCTACTTCTCCATCAACAAAGTTACACGGTGGATACCTTCACGTCATTTCGAAATTCCGCGCCACCTTACTTTTCATCTTGCCCTTGCATATAACTTTCTTATCTGCATACGCTCACACTTGCCACTGCTCCCCACGTACTTAGGTTTGAATTCGTATTTTTTTTCTTTTTCATCCTAGATGCCGTTTCTCTCATACATCTTTCCCATCCTTTTACTATTGATTATGCATTTCCTTTAAACTCATTCAAATACTTTAACCATGACATCACGCTTCCCGTGACGCTTTCGCATTTCTCCGACGTTACAAGCGTCTTATGTCATCCGCCACTTAGCGTGCCAACACCTTTCAAACTTTCTTCCCGAATCGCTATTTTTTGATTTGCTGAAAATACTCGCTGACACCATGTTGCTCGATTTTCGCCTTATTAAACCTCACGCTTGACCGATGGTCAACAGGGTTCTCGGAACGTAAGCCTATCCTTTGTTTTAGCGTTTTACCGCTCATTTTGAGGCAGCGTTCAGCTTGTTTCATGCCCAGGTTCACCCTTCTCAAACATTTGGATATTCTAAACCCCCTTTTAGATTGTTGGCTATTTCTCCATTCACAGGTTACCACTCCCGGTTTTTTTTGTTGTTGATCTTCTGCTAAATACAACACCTTTCACTATTTCATCATTGGGTGAGTTATGTCTCTCCTTATTCATCTTTATGTCAATTGCAAATTCCCCCTCCTATCATTGTAATCAAATTATATGATTCCTTTCTTATCTAGCCTTGGCAATTCGTTTTCCATTTTATTCAGTAACCTTTAGCTTCCTATACTGCATTTTCATCCTTCTACCTTCGTGAATCAACCCTCGCCATGTTCCCGGCTCTACACATTCATGGGAAAATACTCTCCAAGCCTATCTGCACCATTTTTGTGACATCTTCTGTTCCTTTTCTTTTAAATCTCCCGCCATTCTTCTACCGGTTTTTGTTTACAGACCGTCTCACAAATGCTGTCATTTTGTACGGCCTCTGCTGTACGACTTCTCTCTTCTTCTCGCCGTTGGTCACGGTATCACCTTCTCTTGTCTGTCGGTGTTGGCAATTAATCTTTACCAGGTGATGGTTTTTTTTTGTTTTCTTTTCCTATGCACTCACCTAACATGTCCAGATATGGCTGTCCACTACTACTTTAACCCGGATTGGTTTGATGACCGTTATTATAGTCCGGGGGACGACCATTACAACATTAATCTTGGCTATTGGCATTTCCGTGCAGGTTACCATTACCGCCGTGCTGGTTGGCACCATCGCCAGCGCATTCTTGCAGAAACCTCGGCCCGCAACAATGCCCAGGATGCTTATCTCCTCCGCTCCAGCTTGAAGCTTGTTCAAGCTCAGAATACTTCCTTATTAGTAACTAACCGTCAACTTCAGGAGACCCTCGACAAATCCCAGGCCAACGAGGTGGAACTTGAACATCGTCTTAAAGAGGTCCATACCAAGCTTGCTCAACTCACGCTTCAATTCCACCGTCGCCGTCCGCCACTCGACGATGATGCCGCTTCTTCCTCCAAGATAGTTGCCTTGCCATTAGGGCGTGGCCGAGCTTTCATTCGTCCTCAATAGGGGCCGCTATTGTTCTTTATATTTTTTTATTTCTGTTTTTGCTAGCGCCTTTCCGGCCTTCCAGCCGATTGGGCAATCGACCTTGTAGTGTCACTACGCTATCGCTTCCCCTTTCATTTTTGTATTGTACTCACCGAGTTTATTAAACATTTTCGCATCTTACCTATTTCATTATCTGGTATCTTTTCTTTCCCCTTCTTTTTCTATTTTTTGAAATTTCAACCTTCCCAGGTTTAAATTTGGGGGGGGGGTCTTGCGACCCTTCTTTATGACCGGATATACCTAATCCTTCCAGATGTCTCGTAATCTCCACACATCGTTCATCACTTTCCCCATGGACGGATGTACCTAATCCCACCAGATGTCTCGTATTCTCAACGCATCTTATTTCAGCCAAGAGAAGTCACCAGGTCAAGCCTTGGTCAATCTCTGGTCCATGGGAACGGACCAGAGATTCAATTCCCTCTTCCTTCTCGAATTTTGTTTTTCAATTTGCATTAATTTATGTTTAACAGGTGGTTGCAGCTGGGGAGAGATCCTACAAAACCGTAGGATCCCTCCCCAAGCAACCAGTACTCCCTGTGTCTCGCTTAGACACAGGTCAATGCGTTCGATCGTGTAGTGAATTCATTTCTTTGTGCTGGAACAAATAAAATTCTAACTTCTGTAAGGACGTCCTACGCCCTGAACGTAAGAGAACTATAGAGATCAGGACAAGCAAGCAAACTAAGATGCTGATTAAAAGCAGAAAACGCAAGTTCTTTAATTTCGAAAGTTCGAACAGGCGCATAGCCACGATGCAAACAAGGCAATTTCGGATCAAATATAAAACAGAACGACAATTCGGAAAAATACAATTTAAAAGATCGCGCCGAGGCTAGTTTCGGTTACAGGGTCGCTCTACGGCAGTTCCCCCTTCCTAGCCATCGAAATAATTACAACTAAAATTCACTATCAAGAAATCTACATCTCCCCCCTTATTTCTACTTAGCACGGGCACAATTCGCGACTAGCGAGCATACTCATACCACAGCCACAGCATCATCCAACACCCAAGACGTTATGTTCCAGACTGCCTTGTCTCTCCATAATCCTTCGATTTATATCGAATTCAATATCACGTGACAACAAGGTCTTATTGGTTGATGACGTAATTCACGACTTCAACCTAGGGGACCTTGGACATCACGGTCCACTGACCGTGACATCCCCCCTCCTTTTTCCTGGCACTCCGTGCAAGGGTAAATTATACAAGGCAATCGGACATTTTTGAACGCAATCAACCCCCAAAAAAAACTTTCACTTCAATTGAAAACACAACCAATAAAAAAAACGCGTCATTCGATAATTTTCATTTTTCAAAAGGTTTCAATTTTTAACTTTTTCGCGCATTCAAATTCACATTTTCAATAATATAACAGTAAACAAAATGGTTTTTACCCGTTTTCAACAATTCGACATATCACCTCTTTGATCATTTCCAGCAAACAATAACAAAATTTCAGAGAAACAAAATTTCCTTTACATTTTCACAAGTAGCGACTCTCGCGTTAATTATTTTCATGTGAAGAGTATCAAAAGACAAACGAAAAAAAAACAAATCTTCATTACTACTGTCCCTTTTTAAGCTGGACGGTATGGCAAGTGATGTGGTCGTGCCACATTTTGGTTCTGGAATGGTTCCATTGCTCTACGATAATCTCGATATCGTCGCTGTGAGGCAACTGAAAACTGGCCGAAACGGACGTAATGTGTAGTCCACACAAAAGCGATATGTACCATCTTTTTTTCTTACGATAACTATCGGACTCGAATATGGACTTTTTGATGGCACTATTACATTCTGATTCAGCATTTCTGAAATTTCGTCTTTAACAATTTTTCTAACTGCTGGTGAGGTGCGTCTCACGGCTTGAAAATTTGGCTTTGCTTTTCCTGTTTCAATATAGTGGGGTGGTAAGGTACTCATTTTAAATTCCGAATTCGATAATGCGAATAATTTCCGATATTTACACAACAAAATAGACAAAGCTTTACGCTGTTCCTGAGACAATAAAGGGTCTATATTTACCCTATCTAATAATTCTACTTCCTCCTGGCTATCTATATTGTCCGTTTGTTCGTGAATATCACCTTCCCAAGGACTAATTACATCCGACTCTTGCAGGGACACAGCCAAAGCGACAATTTGACCTCCTTTTAATCGCACCTCTTCTGGTGAAGAGTTCAAAATTTGCATTGGTCTGGATTCTAGGCCCCGCGACAAAAAAACTCCGTATGCTGGCATTACATCTGTTGATAATTTATCTGACGGTACTGTCATCATTCTATCTCCCACTGGGGCATGCTTTGGAACCCAACATTTTGGAAAAGAAATAGAAAAAGGGGCCAATGTTACGGGCTCCAACAAAGTAACTGGATAAGCTTCCATTCTTAAAACTGGGGGAATAGCACTATCCGGAAAATCAGGCAACTGAATTTTATCTTCTAACGAAAGTGCTCCTTCCATATATTGTGGGTGCATTTCTGCAACCTGTTCCACTGTATATTTTGTACTAAAATCATTTTCAAAGCATACCCGCTGACTAGTAGGGAGGTATACAATACCTTCCTTATCCACAAAATCTTTCCCTATAATTATTGGCACTGGCAGAGATTGTGAAATAACAAACGTATATTCGAATTCTCGACCTAGCAGGAAGAATTTCATCGGAGTTGCTGTTGTTTCTGCCGAAACACCCCCATGACAATCTTGATATAAATGAATGTCTTTTCCCGATAATTTTTGTAATTTTAGACCGAAAACCTCCAACAATGAGGTATGAATAAAGGTACCGCTCGACCCCGGATCCCACGTAGCCTGAATGATTTTGTCTCCACATGCCAAATTTATTTTTAACAACTTCGCCGGTGAAGACAGTGCCATATGGCAAGTCAAAACTGGTCAAACCTCCTTTCCAGTTCTAGAGCTATTCGGGCAATCTCTGTGCATATGGCCCTCCTGTTTACAGCCATAACATAAGAATGGAGAACCCACACCCGTTGACCTTCCCTGTGTATTAACAGTTCTTGGAGGTGATCGCAAGGCTCGATTTAATGTTTGGGTTTGTGCAACTGCCGGTTGTCCACCTTGATAAGTATCTGGGCCCCACCTAACTGTGGGACCTTGATAAGGTCTACAATTACCACTACTCGAAGTTGAGTTCTGCTTCATTGCCGACGGTGCTTGCACCTTATTAATGCGGTACATCACCTGTCTAAACTCGTACAAAGGACAGTGGATACTCGACATCATGTATCTTTGTAATGTAGGATGTAGCCCTTTGATCAAATAATCCTTTATAGCCTTCTCTGACATGTGAGGATCTACCCTATGGCAAAGGTGTTCCACATCTGTAACATATTCCAATAACGACTCATTATAGCCCTGCCGCCTAGTTGCTAATTTTGTGATCAAGGCCGAGGGTCTAAAGCCATCTGAAAAGTATGCCATAAATTGGTGCTTAAATTGTGGCCAAGGGGCACTAGCTAATCTTGTTCCATAACTATGTCCCCATTTTGCCGCTGCTCCTGACAATTTCATTCGAAGTTGTTGATGCTATAATGATTGATCAATACAATCATTCTGTGCTGCTAATTCAAATGATTGTAAAAATACAAACAGTTCAGTAGAACCGTCGTATAATGGTAACTTATCGACACTCGAATGAATCACAAATGGCATACCCGGGTTCGTAGTCAACCTTAAAGGACCCTGAAAAGGTGCTAGCCTCGGAATTCCCATATTGCTATTTTGATACCAATTAAAATTTTGGCTTTGTGAATTTATTGGGCCAGACCCTTGAAATCGCAATCCATCGGAAAAAGTAAAACCTAACCTCCTAACTAATTGTACCAAGGTCTCAAATACGAAGTCCTTTTTTTCATTTGATATATCTATCATCGACAGCCAACTCTCAATATTCGAGATATTTTGGCAAACAGTCAAAAATGTTGGCTCCACTAATCTAGCCGGAAATTCCACAGGTATTTCCATTTTATGTCCAAAGGGTGCAAAGGTGACTGGTTGTCCTTGCATATCCCTTTTCGTAGCTTTTAATTTTTTTCTATCTGGTTCAGGAAATCTAATTTTGTCTACAAGAACAGTCGGTTGTTCGCTATCCTCTTTTTGGTCTAAAACCGTCAATATTGACGCTAAAGTATTTCCCATTTTTAATGTTTCGGGTGTAGCTTCTTCTGCAAAAATCCAATCATGGACTGAGCGAATAGCTTGTCGAATATCGATAGGATTCTGTTCTTCCTCTTTTTCCGAAGAGGTCCCTGCAACATCTAATGTCTTTTTCTGATTACTAGTCATTTTCTTTATCGGGGGAACGATCGCACCTCCACCATGTAAGGATGTTCTACGTCCTGAGCGCAAAAGAACTATAGGGATCAGGATAAGCAAGCAAACCAAAATGCTGATTGAAAGCAGAAAACGCACGTTCTTTAATCTCGAGAGTTCAAAAAAGCACATAGCCACGAGGCAGACAAAGTAATTCTCAATTTAAAGAAAACAGAACGACAATTCGAATAACAATATAAAAGGTCGCGCCGATGCTAGTATCGGTTGCAAGGTCGCTCTACGGCAATTCCCCCTTCCTAGCCATCGTAATAATTAAAGACTAAAATCAACTAACCAATAGCACATATCTCCCCCCAACCCCAAAGGACGGGCACAATTCGCGACTAGCGAGCATACTCATACCACAGCCACAGCTTCATCCGACACTTTAGACGTTATATTCCAGCCTGCCCCGTCTCTCTGTCTTCTCTTTAATATATCTCGATTTCGACATCACATGACAACAAGGTCTTTACTGGTTGATGACGTAATTCATGACATCAACCTAATCAACCAAAGACAATTTGGACCAATGGTAAAAGAATGGATAAATATCTTAAGTATTATTTATGGTTTGCTAATGCCACCACAGATGGGCAGAATAAGGCAACTCTACTGTTTGTTGCTGGAGATGGAGTGCGGAAAATCATCCGTTCATTAATGTTGTCAGCAGTGCTACATACGAGGCCTTGACTGTCACGTTAGCTAAGAACTTTAACCCGAAGAACAATATGTGAAAGGAGCGGCACTAATTTCAACAGTTAGAACAACGGCCAGGGGGAACCATGGGTGCTTTTGTGACCCGCCTTTGTGCTGTCATGAGCTAATGTGAATTTGGTACTTTGGAATAGGGCCTGTTGAACAACCAAGTCCTAGAGAAATGCTACAAAGTGCTTTTAAGAAAATGGCTGCCCGGGAAAGATGATCTAAATTTGGATAAGTGACTTTTGCTTGCGAGAACTTCGTAACCATACTAGTTTTTGGTACATCATCGCCGCAAAGGCCCGCATACACCCTTTTGAAGGCTGGCAAGCCTATGATGATGAATCTCATTGAGATAAGGATGGATATGAAAGGGTTCGAACCACTTCGTGTGCTGATTAAGATTATAAATATAGATAAAGAGTTCCTGCAGACTCTGCATAACTATAAACCAATCTGCCCTGATTTAGCTTGTTTGCCATTGTTCTAGCAAGGCATCAAATAAGCAGCTGGCTGCAATGGTCAGAAGGTTTGAAGACCATGTACCAGAGCTTAAAGACTCCCAAACAAAAGCAGTTTGTGAAGCTGGATGCCAGACTGAGCCTGGATTTGGATCTGAGCTGGTGGATTCCTCTGTAGAGGGAGATTGCTCTCAGAAAGATCAGTCTTCTCAGACAGTGGATATTCATGTTTCTGTGCCCTTGACCATGGTAGGGAAAGATAAAGGCCATAGGATGCACAGAAGGAAGACAAGTGGCTTGTTTTGTAGCCTCTGGCATCATGATGGCTAGCTGCTTCAGTGCACTGCTATGTGCATCTGATGAGCACCTGCCACTTTAATAACACCATAAAGATAATCTCATAGGGACT
Organism: Megaphyllum sjaelandicum; assembly: GCA_034698745.1. Taxonomy (NCBI): domain Eukaryota; kingdom Metazoa; phylum Arthropoda; class Diplopoda; order Julida; family Julidae; genus Megaphyllum; species Megaphyllum sjaelandicum. The sequence continues at coordinate 10,028 of JAQGBX010005854.1, forward strand.
CAATTGTTCGTGTAGTAAAGGTTGTAAAACCTTGTAGGGCAACTACGTCATGCTATTATAGCAAATGAGTTGAACATATTACCATTAGGATTGTGTCTGTGCTGACAAATTTAAGTGAAATGCTGGTGGTGGTTTTGTATGCCAGCACCAACAATAAGAGCAAGGATAAACCTAAAGATTGGCTGATATGCCTTCACCAACTTGTAAAGAAAATCTGACATGTTTGACTTCCAGACAAGAAGGTTAATTTCTAGTATTCTTCTAAAGTTTGACTATGGAAGCCGAGGCATCATTGGTTTCCCCAACAAGGTACTGCAGTTTGCACAAGAGATTTCCCTGTACTGTTGTAATGAGAAAATTATGTGTGTGGATGCCTCTCCAGAATTACTTTACAATCCTAAAAGGTGTTACTTTTATGATGGCTTTATCTTTACCATGAGGGGAAGTCTTTGCTTGGTTTATTCCTTGCCCATAAATATCACTGTAAATCATGAGAGTGGGCAGTTTAATGGCATTACATGTAATGTGATGGTTGTAAAATTTCCAAAGCATTAAAAACAAGGGCTAAAATTTAAAGAAGCACTTTAATCCTATTCTTATGATATTATCCTAGGGTCTGAATCATGGTTGTCAGTTAAAATACACTTTACTGTGTATTGAAAAAAATAAATGGTAATGGTGGAGTTTTTATGGCTAATTACAATTAATATGTTTTTGTGAGGAAGAACTACCTAGAGACAGGCTTTGAATTAATTGCATGCAGCACATAATTTATAAATGGTGAACAATGAATGTTTCATTCTGCCACCCAAGTGATTTACCAATTCATTTGGAGGAATTTTTTAAATCAATAGATACATTGTTTAGTAGCAAAACCAAACCAATAATTATTAAGGTGTTAGATTTCAACTTCCAAATTACTGACTAGGAAAACTACACCCATATCCTCTCCTTTCCATTTGCATCTGGTTCAAAAATGTTTTTGGAATACCTATTATATGACTTACTAGAACAGTTAAATGCTAAAGCTGAAGCTGGCATTAAAGATCATGACAAATTGATTAATGCCACTTACTCTCACTCACCTCAAAAAGTTTTTGCTCCTAGAAAAATGTTTAATCAGTTCAATAAGGCTAATTGGCTACGTTTTAGTCAATTTGCTGCTGATAAAACTTCTGTCACATTGTAAGAATTCCTCTAAAGAAATGTTTGTTGCAACTGGGAAATTATTAAAAATATACTTAAGAAAGCAATTTCCAATTTTTTTATCCAAATTAAGTTACCATAGCCCAGATTCAGTCTATTACAATACCAAAATTCGTCGCACTTTGCAAAAACAGAATTCTTAAAAACGGGCTAAAAAGAAAAAAGAGCAATTAACTACACAATTAACTCAAAAGTCAAAAAGAAAACTTAAATAATTTAATTTTTGGAGTCTTTAAAAGAAGATCCTAAGTTTTTTGGAAAATATATTAATTCCATATGCATAGGGTACAATTTTGAATCAACACTAAACAATGCAGATGGCAAAGTGACTTCTGACAATCTAAAAATGGCAAAACAAAAAAGTCAAAATACGACCATAAAACGATTTAGTAGAAGCGATGTTTCGACACCATGTGGCATTTTTCACGCTTTAATAATACAAAAACAAAATTATGTGATTATGTGGGGATAAATCCCCACATAATCATTATTCTTTCTCGTTTGTAGCCATTGACTTCGGTTAAGGTAACTTTTATTAATTCGTAGCTAAGATGTATTTATTTCGTTTTTGTATTATTAAAGCTTGAAAAATGTCACATGGTGTCGAAACATTGCTTCTACTAAATCGTTTTATGGTCGTGTTTAGACTTTTTTGATTTGTTCCCGACCACTTAAGGATCATGATGTTTATTAATCTAAAAATAGCATCTATTCCTAATTCTCAATTCAAAAGTGTCTTTGTTAAAGAAAACCCTGTAATACCTAACATTGCTAATACAGCACAATCTCTCATGGAAAATATGCATGTCAATACAAAAAGGGTCAGGAAATGTCTCGAATCTTCACCTTTACGAAATTCTGTGGGTCTAGACAACTTAAGTCAAATCCTAATTTTTTTTGAAAATATGTGCAATAATAATACTGCTGTTAATGTCCTGATTAACAGTAACAAACAAGCTAGTATTAGTGAAACAGCTACTGCCAGAATGCTTAATTCCCAATTTCAAAGCAAGTTTACTATCAAGGATGGAAGTTTGCCAGCTGAACATCCTAAGCTAACGGACAATCTAATGCCAAAAATAGTAGTTAGTAGATGTGAAGTGCTTAATCTTCTTTTATCCCTAAATAAAAATAAATCATCAGGACTGGGCACACTCTCAAATAAAGTTTTTAAAGAATAATCCCACTAAATAACTCTGGTCCTAACTGACCTGTTTCAACATTCTTTAGATTCTATAACAGTTTTACAAGAATGGAAGGATGCATGCATCTGTCCCATTTTAAAATCTTTTAAAATCCGAGGTTAACGTTCCTCACCAAAAATTAGTGCACAAATTAAAAAAAAATTGGCCTTAATGAATGCACTCCATTGTGGATTAAGTCTTTTTGTCAAATCCTAGACAAAAGGTTGTAATAGCCCTTACAAAAATATCAAGGTATTTTTAAGGTTGCTGATAGGTATCTATTTAAGGTGTTTTTTAGGTTTCCTAAAGGTAATTTTGTTAGGTATCAGGGAGGTTGGTTTGGGTGGAGATCAGTACCTTCTAAGGTATCAAGGTTTGAAGCTTTAAAGGTAAAATATTGGTATCTTTTAAGTCATAAAAAGGTATCATTTATAAAGTGTAAAATAGGTCTTTTATAAGTCCTAAAAAGGTATCTAATATTTTAAAAATAAGTTTAATGTCATAGTCATGTAATGGCGTGTCATGTCACGTCAGATCATATGTCATGTCACATCATATTACGTTACATCATATGAAGTGTCCATCAGATGCTTGAATCCTATAAACATATCACATTCACCACATGACATTATATTAGACACTTTAATTTTAAAAATTTTCTTGGAACTTACCAGGATTCGATCCTGCGACCTACGAATTATGGGACCCTCATGCTACCGTTGTGCTATCCGGACTTGCTT
>JAQGBX010005855.1:0-13157 GCA_034698745.1 Megaphyllum sjaelandicum
AATACATAAACTTTTATGCACACTTACGTTTAGTTCGCGAATTCCATCTACAGACTCATCCCGAACTCATTCCAAAACGTCACCAAGACACGCCTTAAACCACACCCCTTAGCTCCATCTGAACCAATTAAATGCGAAGGCTTGAATAAGGAAACGAAATTTCAATGAAAACGTAAGCTGAAGGCGGAGCTTAGGCGGGTGGGCTTAAAGAGCAATGACCCCACGCCTGCACCTATTGGCTCGCTGGAGAGTCTTCAGTTAGAAAGGTGTTAAACATCATCATCACCATAGCAGATCACGTGTTCATTGGTGTTTTTCTTGAGTAGCGCCATCTGGGGCTGCAGGGTAAATATTATGACGACAATAATAATTTAACAAATGCGTCATCATCCAATAATTTTTAAGAATTACGTCATCGGCTAAAAATTTATGAATTTCGATCGTCATCAGTTTTAATTGATAACATCATGCATTAAAAATGACCCATGTTTCGGACATTTAATTACATTTGAATGTACTTACTGCAATTATACATGTAATCATAATGTTCTATATTTATTTTTGAATGCTATATATCTTATGCACATAAGGCATACATGTAAATCTGATATTTTTAAAAAAATGTTGACCAGTTCGGACACTTTTTAAGAGCAAAACCACCATGCAAGTTTAATCTCGATTAGAATAACAATTCAATTCTTCTTGTCCATGGTTCAAATAACTTGTGAAACTTTTTGTCAAGTATCCACTTGAAGAACAGCAATCATCAAAAGCAAATAAAAAAACTCAAAATACACTACTACATGATATATGTAGTGCTACATAATTTTCTAATTTAAATTTTGTCCTTTCCTAAGGAACAATTATATAAAAGAAGTTCAAACATTGAGAAGTTTGCAACAATTTATAAACTTAAAAAAAAATTGTGACTCAATGGCTCGTATCAATTTTTAAAAATGGCCAGATAAAAATTATAGATAGAGCAGGATAAGAGTCCAACCAAGAACTTCATTTGGACAAACCAGCTTTAAAACTGAAATTTATTGAGGCACTTCCTTTAGAATACTACAAATATGGAAGAACCATTTTAATTTTTATAGCACTAAATCTTTATACAGACCGTTCACGTATATGAATGTGTCATTAAGGACATGTTCACTACAGTTTTAGATCCCATGCCATGAACTACTGTATAAGATATGGTATGGATAATTTATTAAAAAAAGTTGAATCAACTTAGGTAATTTCAAACTTTTTCTCTTTTCTAATTGATAAAATCTGAAATTTTGAAATTTCAATTTCAGCCTACTGTAAAGCCCCAATACACTTTACAGTAATTTTTGCAGGCACCTATTTCCTTGCAAAATGTGCATATTTTTTACCCGTGAAATGCATAAAAAAAAGCAATGATGCAGGCATGATGATTTGAACATATTCACATAAAGAAACGCAAACGAAGAAAAATATAATTTATTAAAATGTTGAAGTTTCTTAATACTAAACACACTTAAAACATTAAAAATGTTATTCACGGTAATGTCCGAAATTTGGAATTATCCATTAGCTATATTTTGAACAATTATATAATTCATTTCACACTAAATTTCAAACTGAATATAGCTGGCGAATTTAATAATTCATTCAATTAACAAAATTGCACTGTGTCTTTACTTGCCGCACCATAAACTGATGTGACAAAACCTCAAAAAATATGTTCAGCTAGCTAGACTAGTAAAAATACAACCTAGCAAAAATGTATTAGTAAAATATAAAGCCATTGTCACAACAGTTTCTAGCTTAATTGTATTTGTATAGTTACAAAATAACCGGTATTTCTGCAGCACAGTCAAGCAAAAAAACGCCCCAAATTGTACCAATGTTACATTATCCAAACAGCAACTTTACTCCAATTCTTTAATGATCCAAGATTCTTAAGTTGCCAGACACAATTTTGTTTTCCAAAATAGCACCAGAAGGGATATCGATCCTATCCCCGTGATTAGCAATAATGATGACTGTACCCTGACATTTTTTTAAAATATGATAATCGGATTAAAAAGGTTAACGAGCTCAAATCGTTTATAAATTTGAACGGCAGAAAAGAACTTGACCAACCTTTAATGAAACACCGCGACCAAATGTAACATCACCAGAAACGGTCAGATGATCCAGTTCTAGCAAATCAGGGATGCTTTCGAATCGACGCAAGAAGTCACGGACCTGAAAACAGGAAAATAACAGTTAAGAATTTTCAGCATTTTTTGTCCAATTTTTACATCATGTGTGGCAAAAGTAAATCCAAATTTTTTGTTATTCAGCTTAAGTTTTGGTTCAATCATTTTGAATTTGTAATAATTTCTGCACTGACCTTAAAATAAGTTCAAAATGAGAATAGGTTTGATAGAATGGAAGTTGGGACAGGAAAACAAACGCAAATTATGACAATTGTACTTATTAAGTACTTCATAAATACAAAACAACATGAGTAAATACACTGGTTTTCATATTTGAAACCTTTCCAGATTTACTTGGATCAGGATAAATTCACTTAATACTTGTAGAACTTTGAAATCAACATAACCGTTAATTGCAAAAGGTTGCATAGAAACAGCAGCTGTGTAATTCTCAAACCACAAGTATTCTACTTGCCTTAGCAAAGTGATTATCTCCTAGTTTAACCAATGGAACAGATGGGAACATCCTTTTGGCGCTCATACCAAGAGAACCGTTAGCAAGGTGATATAAGTTACTCATTACTAGTAGCAAATCAGACGACTTTTTCACCGGTAAAAATCTGCTACGAGGAACGTTAATTCCTTAGATATCCAAATTGAAACGGAAAAATGAAATATAAAAAAAAAACATGTTAGACTACGAAAAGCAATAGCAAGAGAGCTGAACAATGAAAAATGATCCTCAGGTATGTTTCAAAGAAAGTAACATATACCTAATGAGCCTTCAAAATTTTTCATTGCAGCACCAGCAGCAGTTTCCAGTTGAATAACGTTAAGTCCATTGTCAAGAGTCTGTCAATGAGAAACACAAACTACTCTTAAAACAGGTTAGGTTACAGACTGTATAGTGCCTTTCACTATAATTGTCACATTTGTGCATAACTAAAGAAATTAAAAGCTTAAACAGGCTGGGTTCGCTTAGAAATTTCATTTTAAACTTCCCTGACTTTCCCAGCTTTTTAAACGAATTTTCCAGACCAAATTACAAAGTCAAAATTGACATATGCAAATGTTATCCACAATTTTGCCAAATCGACTAGGGGCAATATTCAATATTTTGTAAAATTTACTAATGACAATTTTGAAATTTTTTCCAAACTTTACAAAATTAACATGAAAAAAATTTAAAAATGTAAAAATTTTGAATAGCCATACTCTGAAAAGGATGAAAATTTTTCAAATTTGTCCTCGGAATCTGTTGAAAATTTTGCAAATATCTCCTCAGAAACTGTGGAAAATTTTGCAAATGTGTTCTCGGAAACTGTTGAAGATTTTGCAAATTTGTCCTCAGAAACTGTAGAAAATTTTTAAAATTTGTACTGGGAAAATTTTACAACTGGGCCTTGATCCAACCACAAGGAAACATTAATTTTGGATTAAGACAACATTAATACGATGGATTTCCTTAACTTTTTAAAAATAAGTCATTCTTCCCTGACTTTTCCAGGTCTGGGAAAGTAAAAATAAGCGCAAAATACATGGAATTTCGCTATGATTAATCTCTTGCATCATGTCGCAAAATTGACATATTGGCGAGTCAGTTGCCATAAAGCTGGGGAGTGTTTCAAAGACTGACAATTTAAAACTGCCTTATCATGTTATGAGTCATGCATCATAAGGCGGGGTATGCCTGTAATAAAAATTGTTGATGTGATACCAATTGCTATTTCAAATTACCTTGTGATTCACTATCACGTCCAAATCAAACGAGCGTTCTTCTTGCAATCGGCTAATTGCTTCAATTTTAATCCATAAATTATTTGTGTTAAATATCCTGAAATGCCACCAAGAAACTTACAATTAACAGCCTATTTTCAATTGAATAAATATGTGAGAACATGTAGAACACACTCACTTGAATGTCTTTACACTTTTAAAGTCGTCCACCTAAATTCAAAATAGAAGTAACGGCTTGATAAAACAATCAAAAACCTAAATGGAAATATTATTTGTTGTTACAAATGGAAGAGGTCAAACACACTTACATGTTCTTTTGGAACTTGTGCAATTTCCAATAAACGTAATTTGTTTTCGTAATGAATCAATGTGCCACCCTATGGAGATCAAATCAACATTTTAACGAGCCCAACATAGGATAGGATTGACTGAATTTTGCTTACTTTAACATCGGCTCTAGTTTTATCCGTTACTTCCATTACAAATTCGGTGCTTTGTCCATTTTCTGGATTCACCAGCATATTTAAAATATCTAACATTTTATATTAAGGAAATAGTTACGCATTTTAGAAAATGATCAAAAGTCCATCCTAAATAACATGAAAAAATACTTCAATGTCTACGTGTAGTTTTTTTCCTAGATGTAAAAATCATGTATCCACTTTTCATAGTACGATTAAAAATTCGTCACAAAGCCCCGATTCTATTTTAAAAAACAAGCAAACGAGTTCATGTAAATAATTCAACCGAAAGCACATGAATTTGATAATTAATAATTGAATTAACATAACTTGCAATCAAATTTATATTTGCCCTATTTTTTACAAAAAAAAAGAATGGGTAAATGTAACGAGGTTTGAGCCTGCAACAAAAAGTGGATGAATAAATTCTACTTTATTTAGAAAAACTTAATTCCCTATTTATTTAAAGGAGCATATTTCGAATTTTTAACACTACAGACACAGGATTTATGCAGGCCATAAAATGCCTCTTTAAAGCCATTTCATGGCCATGTGGCAAATGAAATTTTTTTTAAGACAGAACAAGGTTTCAAAGACAAAAGCAGCTTTTAAAGTTTGGAATTTCTACCAGTAAAACAAAAGAAGATGGTTTATTCAATTGCCGAATTGTAGCAACAAAAAAAGATACTAAGATCAACAGTTGCACCAAGATTATCTATGTTAGAAACAAAACAATATTCTCTTCCTTGCTCAAGCAGTTCTTTTAGCAATCCAGAATTGTAGAAAGATTCATAGAAGTCGCCATGACCAGGTGGATACCATCTTATTAAATAAATCGACGCATTTTTTTAAAAAATAATTAATAAAATAGATATGGACAATGCCAGCAATTTATCAACAAAAAAAACTTTCTACATACACTTCTAAATCAGGAGAAGACATGCTTGTTGCGATTGGCATTAGAGATTCACGGTTAATTCTTGGGTACCTGAAAAAGTGAATTTACCAGAATTTCATATAAAATTATACGAGTTCACAGATTTGAAAAGCGATCTGTGGTTTAAGGGCGAAATTGGAAAAAATCGTTTGATTTAATTTCAAAAGGAACTTGGCTGTCATCAGTTCTAAACATATAACCTGGTTACTGATTTACAACACATTTGTTGATTCTAAAGATAATTTGATACTTTATAACTAGTCAATAAATTATTGATTTGCTATCAGCACTTATAATATTATAAGTACTGATAGCAAATCAATAATTTAGGAATGCACTTAGGAGTGCACTTCCGAATGCATTTTCATTACACTTCTAAATTTCTTAACTTAGTCAAGTTTAAAAATGTCCTAAACTCTTTACAAAATGTGTAAAGCTACTAAATACTACCATACCTGCTTTGATTAAAAGAGTAAAGTTTCACTTGAAATCCTTTGTATTTGCGCATTATTTTTTGAGTATCTTCATCTGTGTTGAACGAATTCATTAGCACCAAAGGTACATCGACTCCATAGCTTTTATTTAAATGCTAGACACAACCAGACAAGATGGTTTTAAAAACAATGTATCATGCTAGTTATGGAATTATTTCAGATTTAAAAAAAATTACCTCAATTTGCTGCACCGTAAGATCCAAGAAAGTGAGATCATTCCTAACTGGGATTACACTCTTTGGTCCTTGGCAGCCCATGCTAGTGCCCAAGCCACCATTCAGCTTAACAACCACCAGCTTGTCCAACATGTTCCGAATTTTATCCAGCGCAGGTACATTTAATGTGTTATAATCGATAACCTTGGCAATAACGTATAATTAGTAAATACGATCAATGCCCTCCATGAGAAAATTTAAGTATGAAATGGGTTTAAAAGTTACAGCAGATTCAGGAAGCGGTTCTATTTTATCCCAGACAACCGAAGGCCCCACATCCTGAAGAAAGCGGCCAAATAATCTTTTGTAGCCATCGAACTCTCTCCGGCATTGCTGCAAATAAGAAAAAAACACAACAAACCTGAGAACAATTTTCAAATTAACTCTTGAAGGGTCATATTCATTCTGCTGCACATTTAAGTCAGATGTAATATGTTTTATCAAAATGGATATCAAAAGTTACACATCAGAAAGTTTCCATCATTACAGCGTGACACGACGAACCTTTATTTTTAACTTTAAACTTTCACAAATGGCTCAATATTTTAGTTTACCTTGAAGGCGTTCACAGTTAATGGAATTTATACTTCTACTATAGCATGAATACAACATTGGACAAATTTTGGGGGAAAAGGGGTCTTAAAACTGCTAGGCAAGAGTATTTCCTAGTCTGCTAACCTTGCTACCATGGTGATGAATTAAGTTCCAACAATAAAACACTTGACCAGAATTTCTAGAATATTATGGCAGCCCATTTATACATATTTATTTATCTATTTTCAAAATCTGCGTCAAACCAGTCACGGTTGTCGATATTTTTATACATGTAGGTCAAGTGCGGCCCTCATAGTTATGATGAATGGCATTGAAAGCAAATGACTTCATTAAAGTCATCGAAAAAAGATCATGGTGAACATGTTATGTAATGTTAGTCCATTTTATCAAATGAACTAAATTATTCGACACAACAAAGTAAAGTTAGATAAGTTTGTATAGTTTGTATATAATATTACGCCGTTACTACAAAACCGTACATTTTACCTGACACCTTATCCACTTCAATCGGAAATAGCTGAATTATTAGTCTCCGTGAAATAACCTTGAAAACAATGTGTGCAGAAAAACTGGGACACATGTTTTAAGTTGTCAAATTTTACCCTGAATGTAAAAGTTAAATTGCAGCTGGTACATGTAGAATAAAAAAGCATGATTTTGCAAGTACCTGTCAATCTATTTTACCAATTTTTACAAAAAAATTTCTGAGATTAAGGTGGTCTCCTGTTTTTCAAGACATTCCTGTTGAGATTAGGTTACAGAGCATATTTTCATTTAAATGACAAAACTTGAGGTATTTCTTTAAAATTTACCACTTGAAGACGCAACTTGAGGTATTCCTGAATTGGTTATTCTTGATATCAGAATAAGAATGCTGCATTATCAGGCATGAAATTATCACAACTAACATACATAGTCCACCATCAAGAATTGCAATATATATATATATATATTTTAAAATCCTACTAAACAGGCACCAACGAGCATTGTGTCCATGGTGAATGATGATAAAACCTGAATTAAAACTTTACTTTTATTAAGAGACATGTCGACCAAAGATTTCTTACCTCTTTTTGCACCGTCGTTGATGTTTGCAACAGTTTTTCCAACTCCTGAGTCAGCTGAATTTGGGCATCACGCTTAGTTAACTCTTTGAATTCGGCAGTATCACTTGGGGTCCTTTGATGCGTGAAGAGCTGTCAAATATAATAAGAAAAATTAATGATGCGTAGGCTAAACATAACTTCAGCCAATCATTACAGTCCGTTTTGGTTGACATCTTTGTGCTATCAGACTGTGAATCCTATTTTTGTGTCCGTATGAAATGCTTCAATGCCTTAAATTGCCTTAAATTCTGCCGGTTTAAATAAAATTGACATTGTCTGCATCTTCCAAATAAGTTCGTAAAGTAGCCAGATGCAATTTCGATGGAGCACGTCAAAAGAAGTAATGTTCTAATCAGCATATTGAGTGTATATCAAATGTTTAACCTTATTTAACATTGTCAGCAAGATGTTAGCAACATCATTGTAGAAATTATTATTTTGCTTAATAAATTGCTTCAAAAACACAAAGCAATGTTTCATCATATTTTTAAACGACAATGTTCTGCAAATTGAAATGTATAGTCCAAAACAATATATTGCAAAAGTGGACATGATAATTCCACAAATGCAATTGCAAGATTAATTGTAAAGAAAAATGAAATAAATGCAAGTTTCTTATTCTGATTACTGAGTGATAAATATTTACTACATATATGTGCATAATTTATCAAATAATGCAACATTACCGCATGATTTTGGAAAAAGCTGTAAAGGTCAATTTCGCATGCAAATTTAAAATTGCAGATATTATATTATAATAATTAATGCTATAAATATTGTTTATATCTATTGATTTCAAGCGTATTCATTTAAAAATATCATAAGTATAAAAAGAATTACAGTAGTTTAAACACAACATTTATCAACCGTATTTTGCTCAATCTTCAGAGAAAACAAACATGTCATAACTCGATTTGCCGTATGATCTTTACCGTTATCAAAATATCTAATCCAATAACTAAAAGCCAATAATACACATGTAGTTACATATTTCATTTAATTCATGTAGCCGTCTAGCACTGTGACTTTGACCAAAAGCCCATGGTAAATACATTAAAAACATATTTTCCAATTATTATCATTCGAAACAATCTAATTTTTAGACACTCAATACTTTGTTCTAATCCGGCAATCAACCCACACATACATTGCATTGTATAAATACATTCCTCAGATTTAAAAAATGTAAAACTATGTACATGATTCACTTTATTTTAAATGAATTGCAAAATCACAAATATACATGCTGTAGGCCCTATGTATATAATTTTATAGATGACATTTTGTAAATGAGCTAGAACTTTATCCTAGTTCCCTGTATCCATGTAAAGGTTCAGGGAACCAAATGTTATACAACGCTTTCTGTGTAATATTAAAAATGCCAGGGATAAAAAAAAAATAAAAATAAATAAAAAAATTCTCAATACCATTAAAGTAACTAAACATTTACTTTTATTAAAAACCCATCTCCAACATTTTTGTGTGCAATAGAAAAATATGAAAAACGTACTAAACAAAAACATAACGGTGGTAATATTGAATTTACTCCAATGGGTAAGTCATCTTTTGGAAACAAAAGATGATTTCCAACAAAAACAAAACAAACAAAAACATTAGTCAGATTAGTGTCAAACAAGGCAGAGTACGCCGGATACAAACATTCTTAGATACTCAAGAGCCTTAGCTTAATTCTGCAGCTTTTCTCTCCTACCTGTAAATATTGCACTAAATCCTCGTAAATTTCCAAAGGTGTCAACGGTGTGTTTTTACCACTGCTGTTTTCTGGTATTTGCATCTCACACATAGCTGGCATTTTAGGTACATGTAATACTTTCTACAAGATCCTTTCGAAATTCGAGCTTTGGTTTCTAGCTAACACTATGCCTCTACTACAAGAAAGTTCATTGCAGCAGAGCCCAGAAGTTGCAGAACATATATATTACATAAATTTTGATAAATCGACAATAGTTTAATGATAGTGACATGGAAAACTTGCTTACAATGCACAAATGGTTCCGTATGGTCCAACAGTGTTGTCAGAAGGCCTACGACTATATAGCAGTTGCATTTTTTTCTCCCGAATAAAAGGAATCCTGTTACATGTATACATTTTCTACAGCTTTTGAGTGCTGAAACACCTGCCAGACAATATCATTGGGCTACATGACGTCAAAGTTCTTTCAACACACGAGCAAACCATAAATTGGCAAAAATTGCTACCGAGTGTTTTCAAAAGAAACTTCACACAGGTAGGAAACGCTTTTCTAGTTTCCGATTGAATTATGAATAGCTGATAGCAGCATGGTATATGGGGAACACTTAACGGTTATATTCAAATTAATAAAAGCATATTTCATTAAATATGGGTTTACGACTTATTTTGATAACAATTTACTGTCAGCTTCTACGGATGATACCATTGAGTGGAATTGTGCTATATATAGGCAATGAGAGTGCTGTAAACAGGGTATCATACAAATATTAATCACACGACAACTTCATTGAAGAAAATTCCTGAAAAACAAGGTTTGAAAAATTCAGAAATCCGGAGAAAAAATTGTGAAAAAGAAGCTCCCTTTGGATATAAAAAGACGCATTCCAGAATTACAGGACTGCAGTGCCACTGCAATCCCATTACTAAATTTGACCATAGCTTCTTCAGGTGAAAAGTTTATATTACCGCATGAATCGTTGCATTATTTTAACTAACAGACAATAATGAATTTGATAGTGGTTCACAAATTTACATTGCTTTAAAGCTTGTTCAAAATTTGTTAAAGGTTAAATGATACGAGATATTTAATTTCTCATTTCAAGTAATTTAAAGCTAGAAATCAGTATTTGAGATGTTAGTGCATGGCACTGCACATCCGTTTAACAGGTTCCAATGTCAGGGAACTGCATGTCAGAAAATTCAAGTTACCGAAGAGCCCCAAAGCTTGGCTATAAACCTATCAATCATAAAGCATAAGATTTTTTGGGGGGAAAAGAACTGAAAGGAGCAAATCCTTCGTACCGTACCTTCATCTAATTATGCCAAAATGAAAAACTAAGAAACAATCATACCAAATCATATTTATCCAAACGTAAATGTCCCATTTTCATTCTTGTCAGAAGTTTAAAATAATGCTACCAAATATTCCAATCCACCACGACAAATTTGAAAATGCATCCAGTCTGGGAAGTTCCTCGGAATAGAAGTGCACCGATTTCGGCAATGTCTGTATTATCAATATTTGATAACAGATCAGGTGATCAGACAAATGACATTCTGATGAAATCAGCTTGATGACAGACAAAGCAAGCGCTTCCAAGACTACGCAGCCATTTTAAAAATCACGTACAAGTGTACCTTTCTTATAGTTTGTTGAAAAATACAAATTAATGGCACATGACATATTACTTTCAATATACACACATAGATTGTAGTCATTAAAAGCAGACCACTGTACACCAGGCTAGTAAGGTATCGTATCATTGTTTGACATTCTGAAATCATGTTGCATTTTGAGACTCGATTCAGTGATACTGAAAAATATTGTTGAGATGTGATATTGAAATCACAAAAATCTGATAACCAAGGAAAGTCAATATTTGCTAGACTATACCAACAACAGAAGATGGGAAAGGAAATGTGCTGTATCATTGCTGAATTTGTCGGGGAAGACTATTTCAAGACATTAACAATACCAGAATCACACAAAAAAACTGACAAAAACCTAAAATTGTCGCAGTGAAAATAATGATAACCTGACAAGAGGTGGCCTTGATACGAATTGTAGATGGGACAAACTAATTTAAATCCCCATCCTAGCATATAGTATATTCGAATAATGTCAATTTCTACTTTGAAGTTGAATTTGGATAATTCAATTATATTACGAACGATTATACAAATGATTATACGAATACATTTTCTCTATGTTTCTCGATTGGACTTTTGAGAAATGTTGAAATTAAGAACCAATAAACAATCTTTGATAACTAAATATTTCTGCTAAATTGTAATCATGCACTTGGAAATATTACGCAATAAATGTAATATTGTACTTGGTGCAAATACACATTGAATTTTGTTCTAATTATTTATAGTTATTAGGCTATTGCTGAAATCATGTTTTGCCTGAATTCTGGTAATTCAAACAAATTCTGATATCCCGTGAGATTAATTTCAAGGAGGTTCGGTTATATTATGTACAATATACAGCGTGAGTAAAAAGTATCTTCTCACCCCCAAAATCAACAGAATATGTGCAAATATGAAAAGTCGGATATGGGGAACATACACTGTAGAGTGCGGAATGCAATGGTGCATAAACCATTTGGCCTCAAGGGTCTTTAGGCTACAAAGCTACAAAGAAAACGTCAATTACAAAGTTAAAGGGTGTCGAGAAATTAGTTTAATGGCTCCATTTGCAACATTTAATTATCGATCGCCACAAAACAAATGACTTCTGGGCTTCTTGTATGTTTGCACCCATGCATAACACCGCTACATTGCAGGAAAGCTCCAGGACCTGGTTTGTTTTAGGAATCGAGCTTTCCTGCAATATAGCGGTGTTATGCATGGGTGCAAACATTGCTGACGCACTGAAGTCGTTTGTTTTGTGGCGATCGATAATTAAATGCTGCAAATGGAGCCATTACTCTAATTTTTCGGCGCCCTACAACTGTCTAATTAACGTTTTCTTCGGTTTGGCACCATTGCATTCCGCACCCTAAGGTTACTATGTGTTCCCCATATCCGATTTTCTTTAGGGAAGGGGGCGGGAGGGAAGCAATGAGACTTTTTACTCACGCTGTATACAGTAAAAGTTAGGTAACACGGATAAATAACTCTATGACTCCTTGTTGTCGGCCACCATGCAGTGTTTGGTTGCTTTTCTGTAAAGTGCCATTTGCGGAGTGCTTATTTTTTAGTCAGGATAACTATGTTCACATAGCGTTGACCATAGTATGTTAACGAAAGAATAGCACCTCTAGGAATGTCAAATACTACATATTTGGCATAGTTACGCCATTTACCCCTTCCAAACCCAGCCATGCATAGATAGGCAATAACATGATGAGACAGCTAGATACAGTATAAAAATACTCAGGTTCATGCCCTTGGATATCATTCTGGCGTTTTCCATATTTCACTAGTCACATTTGTGTTGCAGAACTGAAATAAGACCACAGTTCACAAAGCACGCCTTCAAATGGCACTTGACAGAAAAGCAACTCAACAGTGCATTGTGGCCGACATCAAGGGGCCATAAGAGCTTTTAGTCTGAGTTACTCGACTCGCACTGTATAATTAAATGTAACTTAGTTCAAATGTTACATAGCATCAAGAAAATTCACTTCTTCGAAGTATTTTTCATTTTCAGCATAATGAAAAAATTTGGTACCACTTGTTATACTGGGTGATTCATAAGTCCATCACCACCCAATTTTTTTTCTTAGCCATTAGAGATATGAAAAATCTGCTTGTGT
>JAQGBX010005856.1:0-13157 GCA_034698745.1 Megaphyllum sjaelandicum
CAGGTGGTCACTATACAAAGAATGCCTGAATTAAATTAAAATAATGAACATGTACACTGCACTTATGCATGTAGACTGTAATACACGTGGTAAAAAGCCACAAAATTAAAAAATGCAGGCCAACAGAATCATCATGTCCAAGGGTTAAAGCAAGAGGTAACGTGACTTATCTGTTATCTGGTCACTTTTTAAGGTACATTGGCAATGTAAAAATTGGAAAAAAGACAACACACTAGACAGGTGGTCACTGGTCACTATACGGAGAATTTTTATGAAGGAAATGTACACTAGAAAAAACATTGCACTAAAAAGTTGTCAACATAAACAGGTGGTCACCATTCAAAGGTGGTCACTTTTCCAGGTTTTACTGTATTCTCATATTCATTATTTTTCAAATCGTCGTAACAATAATGTACTTTTCTGCAAACTTTTTTAAGTAGTGAGCAAAAAACAAAACGATTTCTGGATAATCGCATAATGTGGTTTTCTAGGCTGTGGACCACCCACATAAAACAAGCATTTATAAGCATGGATATCAAATCAAAGCATCCAGAAGTCTGCAGCAAAGCCTTCTGTACATTTTCCGACAGTATGAACATATTTCTTTGTCATGCATTTGGTTGATAGGTCAATGGGCATGGATGTCAGCTTTATAACTGAACGGTTCATAAATTAACTTTATATTTTCAAACCATAAAATGTCATACGAATTAGCTGAAGATTTCAATTCTAATTACAAATTGAATTTCTTTCCACTTACCCGAAAAGTCTGGAAGTCAACTATTTCTGCCATATTTATACTCGTGGAAGAGCACTTCTCGAATGCTGGACTCAGCGTTTAATGAAAAATGATTTGCTTGTATTGACAAAATGTCCATAAGAAGAGTAATAGAATGCCATTTCCCGTCTGAAAATAATCCAGCGTGCATATCCTGGTGTTTCATGGCGCTTCGACCCGGTGTGGAATTTTAGCAATTCGAGTGATTCAACAATATGATACTCAATTGTGGCAACGAGGAAATTGATGAATGACGAACCGGGTTAACAATTCTTGTCAAGAACAATTAGATAAGCATGGCGTATTTATATGACAATGACATTTCTGAAATTAAACACGATTATGGAATTTATGGGGAGTCTAACATGTTTACTTCTGCGGGATCTTCTTCTACTGAGATCCTTGTTGCCATCAGGGTTATTTCAATTCAATGCATTACAGTCAGCACATGCAGTGCCATGTGGTGGGGGAAGGCCGGTTCACTACAAAGTAAGTTAAATCGGACTAAAAGCCAGCATCATGTTGGACCCCAATATCGTCAACTAAATTAAATTAATTAACATTGGATCTAAGAAGTTATGAGAAAAAAAACTCCAATCTATGACTTTATTGAATCAATTTTAAAAATTAACCGCAATTGAAAATCTGAGTGACTGTGAGGTTATGACCTTTATCAATCAAAACTTTCGCCCTATTCAAAGCCCATCCACGTTCTCAAAAACAACCGTGCAGTAACATATACTGTATATACTCTTTATTATGATCTTTAATGCTGGTGTTTTGCATTAATTTCACAAAATATGTATTCAGCATTATGCGTAATAAGTACAGTGTGTACTGTCTTCTGTAAAAACATTGAATCAGCGTTTAATTTGATTAATTCAACGCACTACATTTCAAGTACATGTACAGTAAAACCTGGAAAATGACCACCTTTGAATGGTGACCACCTGTTTATGTTTAGCACTTTTTAGTGTATTGTTTTTTTCTAGTGTACATTTTCTTCATAAAAATTCGCTGTATAGTGACCAGTGACCAGTGTGTGTTGTCTTTTTTTGCAATTTTTACATTGCCAATGTACCTTAAAAGTGACCAGATAACAGATGAGTCACGTTACATCTTGATTTAACCCTTGGACATGATGATTCTGTACTTTTTTTGGTTTTGTGGTTTTGTACTACATGCATCACAGTTTACATGTATAAGTGCAATTAATGCACATGTTCATTATTTTAATTTAATTCAGGCATTCTTTGTATAGTGACCAACATATGGCATTTTTTTTTTGGTAGTCACTCTTAACAGGTTCTACAGTAGTTTAAAAAAACTGTTGCGGGAACAATGTTCCGTTGGTCCGAACTAAGCATAAAGTGATTAATCAAAATGTTATGACAACGTTGTTAAGGACCACTTAAGTGATCGTTTCCATTTCAAATCCAAATGAACATTTTTGAAAAAAAATAACATGTCCAAATGCAAGACAAAAGCTACGACCAAAATCATACTGAAGCAATCCTTATTCAGATATAACTTTCATGTTACAACATCGAGAATCGATCGCAAAACTGCAGTGCGGATCAAATGAAAATGACCGAATTTCACTTTACGAAGTCCTGAATAGTAAGAAGATCGCCATTGATACGTTCAAACGTAAAAAAAACTCACGTTAAAAGACAAGGTTTGTTTAGACTTTCCTTTTGGCAGATGGGCAAAAGTCAAAGTTTCTTGGACAGTCTAAACTGCGATAAAAAGTTTGCCACGCGAAACTGCGCGTACTTCCAGAAAATATATGGTCTGCGGGCAATAAAAAATCTATCTTCGTGAAATAACTTTTAAGAAACCACTTTTCAAAAATCTGGCAATAGTTGCAGAGAGAGAGAGCCATAGAAACGATGGCCTCCTCCGACCAGCCTGCAAGACTCATCCATGGAGTTGATGCGGAAGGGGAGAAAAAAAGCTAAACTATAACTCTGCCAACCATAATTCAAACGTCCATAGTGTCATTTGCAGACAAGACATTAGAAAGACGCTTTTCGGAGTTCTCGAAATTCTACGAAAATGCACTAACCATCTTCTGGGCATCCAGCGCACAAAAGTCAGAGCGCCATTGTTCGCTCGGGTGTACCATCATCGTAATAATCATCATCTTTTTCTGCACGATATGTCCCAATTTTCGTATTATGGGCGTTGGAGGCAGATAACGAAACCGTCACCATGAAAAAAAGGGGGGGAGAAAATCGAAGAAAAAAAGGGGGTTAGAACTAGTTTTGCCAATGCAGAAAACGGCTAAATGATGGGCTATTGCACGGATTGTCATTTTTCTCGGATTGCGCAGACACCGAAAGACTGTGATTTGCACAGCACTCATAAGGGATCAAAATTACAACTTCTGGCGCTCCATCTATAACATTAGATGACATTCTGCGAGGCCGTAATGTGCCAGTTAACGGCATGCAAAGACTGGGTGATAATATCTGTCGAGACGCACAAAAGACACCCCCCATCCCCCCTTTTCCTCCTCCAAACTCTTCGTAGTCGATGCGAAGCCGAGGGAAAATCGACAAGAGGTGCAAAGGAATGATTGGAGAATTAGATCTATTTTTGAAAAAAAAAAATGCTTCCACTTATAATTTCAGAAACTGGTTGCGAACAGACGATGTCGAAGACATTTTGGAGGATATATAGGGATATGACAATAAGCATTCGGGCATAACGCACAATGTTTCAGCAGTCATTCGTCGAGGGTAATGAAAAATGAAACGTTGCCAGTGTGTCTCCAGAAAATAAGTGTTTCCGGGATATTGAACGACGTTGCAACCCACTGCTGGAAGGAATGCTTCGAGACATTGGAACGTCGCGACGATGACATAGGCACTGGAAGAGAGTGAGGATGTCTTAAGACAAAGGAGCATTGCGAGGATGATTGGCATGGGAATGTTGGGATCGCATTTCAAAATACTGAATTCCACGGAAGTTTTCCACAACTTTCCTGTCAAGCTATCGACTATGTCTGCATTTTCCAGGAAGCATGAGCCGACCAAATAGAATAATTATCCTGGAGGATGTCTTAAGACGCAGGAGCATTGTGAGGATGATTGGCATGGGAATGTTGGGATCGCTTAAGTTATTTCAAAATGCTGTATTCCACGGAAGATTTCCACGAATTTCCCGTCAAGCTGACTGTGTCTGCATTTTCCAGGACGCATGCGCATTATAAATACAATAATTATCCTGAGGATGTCTTAAGACACAGGAGCATTACGAGGATGATTGACATGGGATGTTGAGAGCGCTTAAGTTATTTCAAAATGCTGCATTACGCGATAATTTCCAGGACTTTAGTGTCAAGCAGACTGTGTCTGCATTTTCCAAGACGCATGCGCCGACCAAATAGAATAATTATCCTGAGGATGTCTTTAGACGCAGGAGCATTGCGAGGATGATTGGCATGGGAATGTTGGGATCGCATAAGTTATTTCAGAATACTGTATTCCACGGAAGTGTTCCACGACTTCCTGTCAAGTCATCTTGACAGGAAGTAGGAAGTTTTCCAGGACTTGCCTTTTCCAGGACGCAAGCGCCTTCCAAATAGAATAATTATCCTGAGGATGTGTTTTTAAGACACAGGAGCATTGCGAGGATGATTGGCATGGGAATGTTGGGATCGCTTAAGTTATCAGAAAATGCTATATTCCACGGTAGATTCGATTCAATTCAACTCAGTACCATACTATCAGTAAATAAGTACCAAGACTTTCCTGTCAAGCTGACATGCGTCTGAATTTTCCACGAATAAGCATGCGCCGACCAAAACAGAATAATTATCCTAGAAAACAATTAGCCGAAGCACCCTCGCAGAAAATCATTGATTTTTCAGCTTTCCAGAGTCTCAACCACTGAATGTATTTTGAATTACCAATTACGGAAGGAATTTTTATTTTGCGTCGACTATGTCAATAAAATATACCCTAAAGAGCATAACGGGAACGTGAATCACCCCAGAAACTGATTTAACCCCCACCGAAATTCCACGAGCTCACCATTTCCGCCAATAAACCTGATATTTCCTCATCAAATGTTTATGATTTCATGTTTTACGTCCCGTGTCTATAACTACGATCGAACGTTCCTTCGTCTAGTCAGTTGTTTGATATGCGCAAATATAAATGGTCTCTTATAGTACACTAGAAATACCACGATGCCATATCGAGCATGTATACTTGTACGCAAAATTTCAATTGATGGCGATGAGCGGTGGTGCCACCTGACTGTAGCCCAAAAACTCATACAGAAAAACCTGTAAAAGTGACCACCTGTTAATGTTGACCACTTTTTAGTGCATTGTTTTTTCCAGTGTACATTTCCTTCATAAAAATTCTCTGTATAGAGACCATGACCACCTGTCTATTGCGTACAGTGACCAGTGTGTGCAGTCTTTCTTGCAATTTTTACATTGCCAATGAACCTTAAAAAGTGACCAGATAACGGATGAGTCCCGTTACATCTTGCTTTAACCCTTGGACATGATGATTCTGTACTTTTTTGCTTTTGTGGTTATACGTGTATTACAGTCTATATGTATAATGGCATGGTACAATTGTTCATTATTTGAATTCAATTCAGGCATTCTTTGTATAGTTACCACCTGTGTACAGTGACCAACATAGCATTTTGTGTGGTCACTCTTAACAGGTTTTACTGTACTTGTACATAAAACTTCAATTGATGGCAATGAGCGGTGGTGCCACGTACTTGACTGTAGCCCTGCAAGAACTCGTATTTCAGTACAACGGAAGTTAAAATCAGAACAAATCGACTTTGTGAACATCCCCTCGAAGATGTGAACCGTTCACGAGCGAAATAGCAGAGATTATAGGCATGCGAAGCAGTTTGAAAGAGGACGACAATGAGAAATATATGGTAACAATCGAATATGCCACGATGTATATATGCATGCACACAAAAACACATATACATAGAAGTATAATAAAAATGGGAAAGACGGGTCATTAATTCTAATAACAACGATTTAGTCATTGCAACGAGTATTAAAGCAAAAAATAATGGCAGCGGAAGACATCCAGCTCTTGTACCCGCATATTTATTGTGGGGCCCAACATGGTGGACAAGGAAGGCACAAAAAAATTATATAATGGGTTGCTTTGAAAAAGGCCAGACTTTCAAAGAAGCTCGACATGATATGTGGATATTGAAAGGGATTTAAGGGACATGGAGAAGGAATATGCCCATCGAATATTAAAAAACGGCTAGTTTTGTGAAAGACTGGCGAATATCGGATGGTATATTGCAATGGCAAGCGCATTTTAAATTCACGATGTGAAATCAGCCATAAAAAATGACCACAAAATGCAATAGTTGTGGTGTCGAAATGAAACAACTCTACTGAAACAAGATGTGCCACACTTCGTGAACATTGCCTTCGATGTGCAATCGGGATGGAAGAAAAACTTGCTTTATACGAATTTATGATAACACGAACTCACATCCAGTCCAATAGAGCATTAAGTCCATTAAGACTAATTCTTTATCGGATATTACAAATTTACGGTTTAAACGAATGATTTTTCGAGTTCTCAAATATGCATGCGCGCACTATATTTGTTGCGTAGAAACGAAATTTAGATACAGTAAAACCTGGAAAAGTGACCAGCTGTTTATGTTGACCACTTTTTAGTGTATTGCTTTTTCCAGCATACATTTCGTTCATAAAAATTCTCTGCATAGCGACCAGTGACCATCTGTCTATTGTGTACAATGACCAGTGTGTGTTGTCTTTTTTGCAATTTTTACATTACCAATGTACCTTAAAAAGTGACCAGATAACATGCAGATAAGTCACGTTACATCTTGCTTTAACCCTTGGGCATGATGATTCTGGATTTTTTTGGTTTTGTGGTTTTTTTTACTACGTGTATAAGTGTAGTGTACAATTTCATTATTTTAATTTAATTCAGGCATTCTTGTGACCAACTGTGTACAGTGGCCAACATAGCATTCTTTTTGGTGGTCACGCTTAACAGGCTTTACTGTAATAAGAAAAAAAGGGTACAGTGTAAAAGTGGAATTCATTGATAAAATTTGCAGTATCTTCCCATTCATACACGTGGAGTACAGACTTCATCTAAACTTGGATGAAACTTCAGTAGTTATTGTTGAATGCATACACGTATATTTTTTTTCTGACTTCTGGTAATATGAACAACGATTTAAACGAACAAATTGTGTACCTCGAGATTAGTCTTAACGAGGTACGACTGCACTTATAAAGTATCAGAAGTAATTTACCTAACCCGCACAAAACTTAATCACACGTTCAACCTACTTTGCATTTCATGGCTCATTTCAATGCCTCACCAGCCTGAGTTCCCTGTGCAATCTTGTACGAAAAAAAAAACTATAGCATAGCTGGTTCAGCAAGAAATGTATACAGCACGTATATAAGCCCACATACGAGCGTGGATGAATTGGGAAAATCGTTCGAAACGAGAAAAACCTTAAAAAGAGCAAAAGGAGATATGGGTCTGACGCCGAGACAAAAAAAATTGACAAGAAAACGAAGACTTTCTCAAAATTTTATATAAAAAGTCGCAGAAAAAATGTCTGAGATAGTTTTGAATGAATACGAGTTAGCTCGGAAAGTTTCGGAAGAAATAGGCCGAAAAAAATAGGAAAAAAAAGACAAACGGAAAGCTGGAAATGAAATCGTTCACTCGCAATACTCTTGTCAGTTATTCGGGGGGGTTTACAATTTTTCTATTCAGGGCCAGAATCTACTTTGTCGAGGAGAGGAGAGAAAAAAGGCCGATAGAAAATCAATTCGTTAAAGTTGAAATCCACTTCCAAGATTTAGACGCAAACCGAATAACAAGCTTTAATATATGGAAGCGCTTTTCATGAGATCTGTCACCTGTCATTGTTTTAAACCGAAATTAGTCCCATGCATTTATTTATGCCCACGCGTATTTCATATCTGCCATATATTATTGATCCTGCATTAAAGGAAGAAGAACCGAGGATGGCAAATAGTGAGTGCACGATGAGGAAAAGCCCGAGGCAGCAGCGCCGTCGTCGTCCCAAGGTGCAACGCGAGCTTGACACCCCAGTCATGTTGCTGCTGAAACCAACTGGAAAGTTGGGGAGGATCTGCCAGAGTTAACTCTCATTACAGTCAAACCTCGTTAAGACGAAGCTCAAGTTCGTATTATCAGACAAAAAATGACATCAACGATAACAGCTAAAGTTTCATTGGGGTTTGGGTGAAATCCAACTTGACATACAGTATTTAAATAAGTGTAGTAACTTTTAACGGGAAATTCCCCGCTTTAACGAACCAAGAGTCGTCAAAATGTGTCCGCTTAAACCATAGTTCGTATTATCAGACAAAAAAAAATGATATCAACAATCTATATATATATATATATATATATAAAATAGAAAACGACGCCATCTTTGTTTTCCGTGGCTGGCTTTGAGGTTGTGTGGCTTCCATGTGATTGGCCACTCATGGCACCCCCCCAGGAGCGTGAACTCCGTGGGGAATTCCAAAGCCATAAATCTTTTTTTAATTTTCCCTGGGCCATAAAACTGTCAAACAAGTTTCCCGTCACCCATCCTGGATGCATCCAGATCATATAGCGCCATCTTTTGGAGACAAGGACAGCTAAATCTAACTCCTGATCGCATAAAAGGAATTAGAAAATTAAACAACAATTTTTACCCGGGAAAGGCCAGGTTTTTCCGCTAGCAATAACTAAAGTTTCATTGGGGTTTGGGTGAAATCCAACTTGACATTTAAATTGGTGTTGTAACTTAACGGGAAATCCCTCGCTATAACGTATACCATTTTTTCAAATATTCTTAAGTTATTTCTAACTAACACATCGCGAATGCTCGGGAACACTAAAATTCATTCATCTTAGTTGAAAATTTTTGATTCGTCTTAACGAAGAAATGAAATTTTTTGCATGCCCTAGGACGGAGACTGGTAATTAGCCTGGACTATCAGACTACTCTCATTAAAGTCGAACCTCGTTAAGACGAATAGGAATCTTAACAATCGTCCAAATTTATTAGTTTAAACCGTAGTTCGTATTATCAGACAAAAAAATGGCATCAACAATAAGAACTAAAATTTCATTGGGGTTTTGGTGAAATCCAACTTGACACACATGTATTTAACTGGGTGTTGTTACTTTTAACAGGAAATTCCCCGATATAAATATACCTTTTTTCAAATATTCTACAGTTATTTTTAACTAACATATCGCGAATGCTCGAGGACTCTAAAATTCATTCGTTTTAGTGGAAAATTTGGGATTCGTCGTAACGAAGCAATGAAATTTTTTAAATACCCTTGGAAAGAGACTGGAAATTAGCCTGGACTATCAGAAATTGGTATAAAGTTTTCAGATATTCGTATATTATGACATCACAAGCACATGAAGGGCAAAGTCAAAACTTGAAAACCAATTCGACTATACTGGCCTGACGCCACGAAATTCAAACACATTATTGCTTAAGAAAGAATGCTTCGCATCATCGTGAATACAACCTCAAAATAGATTTATTTTAGCTTTAAAAAAGTGAGAAAAACGCGATAGCAATTTTCTGCGAAAAGCTCAGTTTACGATTTATGCGCATGGCAACCCCCATAATGGCAAAAATATTAATTTTACTTTACCTCCCAGAACTCGATTCCATTGTCAGAGAAGGAATCAAATAAAAATAAATCAATGATACGGGCACAACAAAGCCAGGGTCCTCACACGTGGGCCTAGGTAGATAAAACACCAGGCAATTCATGCTGGATATAATGTTCAGGGATTGAAACAGAGAATTTAAAATCCATCCGAGTTTTTTTTATTGGAAGAAAAGATGGAACACGGATATCCGTTTTTCTGCAATTCAGGAGCTCTGATGCAGACATCCCTGCCAAGATCATATTAAGCAATATCAAACATTGATTTCCAACTTCGCATTCATGGCGCATACAATAGGCCAAACAGGTTATTGGATACAGGCTTCGGCTGTACGCCAGAAATCCATTCATGCTAAAATTCAATATTTTTAAGTAGATTTCTGGCTAAGCCATGTTTGCAGGGGGATATTGGAAAGAGAGTAGAAATATTAGAAAATCATTTGGGAAATCGAAAAAGTGAAGAACGGCAATAATGCTGTTATGAATCCGGAGTCCTGTTTACATAACAAACGTCTGCAATTTCGCAATAACCGATGTTAACCACGATTGTTATTTTATAGGACAATCCGAAAAGAGTAGATAACAAGAAAGCAAACATTGCAGTCAGGAAGCATTGGTTGGGTGGAAAAGTTAGAGGGCGCCACGGTTCAAACGAGGCATTGGACGAGGAAGAGCAGTCCATTTTTGTGCCACATTACATGTATCAATAAAAGTTTAACATTTCAACAAAAATGTGAATTTTCAATTTAAATGTTAAAAAGAAAAGTATACAATCGTGAAAACAACGCATGGTTGCCAAAGCAAGCTATTAATTGATACAGGAATTTCGATTGGTATTATGGAAAATAATTTCACGTATAACACAGTTTTTTTTGTAAAATTAAAAGATTTTCGATGTGCATTATTTTTCATAGATAACAAAAAGGGATACAATTAGGAATTGTAAATTTCAAATGAGAATGACGCTTTTATGAGTTACGCATAGAATAAGTTGAAATTTGTAATTGCTTCCTCGAAATAAAATTATTGAAAATATTTAATTTTATGCTTAAAAATAACACAAACTAGAACGGATTAAAGCCGCATTATAATAATAATAATAATAATAATAATAAAAGTTTTATTCCTTAAGAGAAACAGGTATAGAAGGGATCACTTACAGGTAATCAGATCTACCCCATGATACACATACGAGAGATATTACAGTAATGTCACAATGAAGGCCTCAGAATGTCAGGGTAGCGAAAGCAGTTAAGTCCACTCCCCTTAATTAAGGGTTAAACTCGGATAATGTGGAGGCCATAACCACTCTAGCAGGGAGCGAGTTCCAAATAATGACGACATAAGACTTATTAGTCATTTGTTACTTTCACAATTGCCATACTTCCATCACTTGTACAAAGTGGAAAATAATTATAATAACAGCTTAATATATTATATTCTTAATTATATTGTTAATAGAAATCAAATTAATAAATAATTTTTGGTGAAATTCATGCATTGCTATACAGTATGATTGATGTATTACTAATCGTTTAGGACCGTTAGCACGATAACTTTAATTCATCTAAATGATACATAGCCTGTCCTATAGTTGTTGCATTCCCCATCAAGCGTAAATTCATACATCAGCTTAGCGCCATCTAGCGAAAACAATCGGAAAAGACAATCTCTTTGTATATAAATGAAATGGACCTATAAAATTGCCGCGAAACAAATGAGTCTAATTACACAAAAAAACAATGTCCGCGCTGACCAAAAATGCCCGTTGCCAACATCTCCTCCTCGAGGGCCGAACGTGCAATGGCTAATACACTTTCTATTTCAGTATATATCTGCACAAATATTATCATTGCCGTGACGTTGCTCATAAAAATAATGGTAATGGCGCGAGCGTGTGTTGTCTTGTAATTCAAAAGTACTAAAAGCTGTCCATGCAATGGCTACTAGGCATGTCCACTGCAATAAAGATAGCGTCCAGGCTGCACCGCACAAGACAACGTTCACCATGGATATATACGCAATAAAAATGCAAGCAGAAAAGCAGTACCAAGAGGAGGGAAGGGTGGCCAAGTCCATCATCAAGAAAATTAACATTCAAAGGAAGCTGTTCGTTTTCTTTACAGTTTTCAAGGAAAACCAGAACAATGAAATCCTACACGGTTTGACTTCTTGAAAAAGAGTTTATAGGCCTCCGGTAGTCAAAGGAATCCTAACTAGGTAGTTTGTCAATGACGTTTATATCGATAATCTTTTAAGTTCAGAGCAATTTAATGGTTAACGCCAGTTTGCCAACATGGCTGGTACAAAATGTTCAAACCAGCAACTTGCCAGACAATATATCCAGACTGCCATGTTTTTGAACCTCGCGAGAAAAGCCTAGTTGTCCTCCGAGTGTACTGTAGCTTAAAACAAACGTTCAGCAATTAACAAATGGCACGTGTCTTTCAAAGAACAATGTTTTAATGTTCGCTGATAATAACCTTGACAACATCTCCACCGTTTTGGCAACACAACACGCTTTGCCACCAGGGGAAACTAAACTGGAAATCAGCCAAGTCAGCCATGTCGAAGATATTGGCATGGTTAGCGTGTCGCACCCTCCGCTTCAGGAGTGACACAACTCAAAAATTGTCAATATCCAGTTTATGTCGTTATTCAATCGAAATAAATGAAACATACACGGCTGGTTGGTTGATGATAGAGGCTTAAGGGCGCAGGGGCAGCACAGGCCATAGAGCGCCCACGCAGGGGCAGGAGTACCTGTCCCCATAGACATAACGAAAACAGTGGGCAGGCCGTAAAGGAACAATGGACAAGGCTAGGCACCAGTTCCATAGGAGCACCGTAAGTTAGCCGTTACGGGGTGCCTCAGCCTGGACGGACAGGGATAGACAGACGAGACAATGAAGGGGTAAACATACGCAGGAGGCTACAAGCTCTCCAGCTCATTCACAGTATTGCAGTTCACAACACGTTAATTGATTGACATACCTACCAAATGCCATCATTGGTCCAATCAGTGAGCCCAACACAAGCCCGGAAGACAATTTCCAAGTTGGTCCAACATTGGTTGCCAACCTTGTACCAACAACTATTCATCAGCATGCCAATCATTG
Source organism: Megaphyllum sjaelandicum (assembly GCA_034698745.1). Classification (NCBI taxonomy): domain Eukaryota; kingdom Metazoa; phylum Arthropoda; class Diplopoda; order Julida; family Julidae; genus Megaphyllum; species Megaphyllum sjaelandicum. The sequence continues at coordinate 12,617 of JAQGBX010005856.1, forward strand.
GTCCATCGTTTTCTGGTTACTTGTGACGAAGCTAAGACATGTACTGCGAAGGAATTATCGCATTACCAAAGGCACAGCATGCAGTACTGGCGCTGTAACCATGGCAAGGATAACAGACAGGACTCGGATGAGAGCGCCAAACATCGCATTACGGTGACGAGCATCGTCAGTTTCCGGCGACATTTCTAATCTCCACTTTCCATTTTGAGAAGCACGTCACTAGATGGCGCACAAACAGCGACGCCGCCCAGCAGCTGCGGTTAGGCTGGAAAATGAAGTTTTCCAGCGCCCCACCAGGGGTCCTATCCCCTCTCTCGCCACGCCACCTGCCTCAACTCAATCAAATTTTAATAAGAGGTGAATTGCGAGAATTCATTTGGCGGCGGTTTTTCTATTCAAATATTAAACGCTTTTATCAAATTGAATAAATCCGCAGCCAAGGCGATTTACTCGGTTTGCTCAACAATCGTCAATTGAGTGCGAGTGAGGGGGGAAAAAGACTTCAGCCAGCAAAAAAAAGAGGGGGGGGGGGGGAAACAAG
>JAQGBX010005857.1:0-13157 GCA_034698745.1 Megaphyllum sjaelandicum
TATGTCATTATTAATAAACAGTAATAGGTTTTATGGGATGTTGCTTATTTCTACTTTTATAGGCATATGTAGAAAATAGTTGAAAATCACATTTTTTCGTTTTCGGTTTGCACTCAAAATCCGTGAAGGCAAGATATGAATTTATTAGCGATTATCTTACCACCACAGCATAAGGCCTCACCATGCCTAAATCCGGCCCTGTGCAGAAGTTTGATGATTGGGAAAGTGTGGAGAAAGGGCTCTCTCGTTTTGGATTCTATGCACAATTTACAGAAGTCGATGAGGAGACCTTAATTGTAGCCATGATCCTTCCAACTATCCACTGCCTTCTTGGCCGGTCCACCGTGCTGTTCTGCATCAGTACTCTAGACTCTAACTCCTTATTTAGATAACAGTATCGCATCTCTCCCATTATCGGTTGGAGCATTTGTCTTAATTGCCACTTCAGAAAAGATGGCAATGGCAAATCATTGGCAAGTTCTATGGCTCTCGATGCAATCGTCTTTTCAACTCTCGCGCAATTTGGCAGCAATCCTGCATTCTCCAGGATTTGTTGAATTATAATTGTTGTGATTGAACCTTGCAGGGATAAGTCCTTTGATCCATCATCGTAAATGCAATCCATAATCTCAAAGGCAGTCTGAAAAAATGTTTAACAGCATTTCGTTGTGATAGTAATTTAGATAAATAGAAACATTAAATTTCATTGAGTTTAAAATAAGTCATTCTTCTCTGACTTATTCATTACTTTGCTATATGTAAATTTTGGAAGCACAATCTACTTTTTAATCAAGATTATACATCAAAACATAACACATTCAGTAGCTTCTAGAACTTGAAAGGTGAATACATCAGCCATAGCTAAAATAAGTTATACACATTTTGTTTGTTTTCCTTAGATGGATATTTCAGACATTTGTGGCTTCAATTTATCCATCCTTGATAAAAATTCTCGTACTAAATTTTTCTGATCTTCTATTTCTAATTTAGGGACAATAGGATAGTGGGTATAAAGTTCATAATTTACACGGGCATCAGGGTCCAAAAACTCTAGACTATCTTTTTGAAATTTAACAATCAATTTATCGTTATTTTCTCTGCACACTTCCACGAAAAGCTCGAGTGCCTCGAAGTGTTTTTCAAAAATGAGTCGCAGACCGACACTTTTATGGAAGAAGTGGAAAAGATGTTTTATCTTGAAAGTTTCGGTGGTGTTGTCAAGAACTAGGTGGGCTAACCGTTCGTCTCGCATTAAGATAACATCGTACAGCATGTCATGGCTGGCATGACATGCAGGTTTACTGTAGCGTATTTTGGACTCGCTTCTTAATTTCCAGAAGCCGATGAAGAGGTCTTTATAGTCATGGTCTTCCCAGCCATACCTTGCCTTATTTGAAATCATCGCAGCCACCAACAAGAAGTGCTGTCTATCCATGTTCTTCGCTAGCGACTCGACGGCTTTAAGAAACTGATGTTGAAAGGGCCATCGGAGAAGGGCTTCGAGCAATTGAGTGGAGAAATAGCTCTTAAGCTGTTGTCTTTTAATCTCGTTACATCTTTTGAACATCTTGATGCACGTATCGGGAGTGAATGATATCGCGTAGTACATCGAATCGAACCTGGAAAGGATATGGTAACCGATCTCACTAGGTGATACTCCCTCCACGAAATATTTCACCCCGGCCGAGTTGGACATGTAAAATGCCTGAACAAATCCTTTTGTGCAATAATATTCAGAAATGTCCTTGAGGCTTAACTTCGCGTGGAATTTGCCCTCATAAATCGTATACCAGATTCGAGCGAGGGCCCAGCGATTGGCCCAGTAACCCCAACATTTAGGCTTCCAATATGGGTCAGTTTCAGGTATGCCAAAATCATTTGGAAAGTTTATCTGGGCACCGATGTCGAATATCTCTTGTTCGAGACAGTAATCACACGCTACCTTGAAGCGCTGCATGAGTGAAACATTTTCATTATTCAACGTGTCGTTTATACTCCTTGGTAGGTCTACCGTGCCGTTTTGTGTCAGAACTACTTGAGACGCTCTATATTGATACCAGCTCTGCATCTCCTCCATGATCGGTAGGACCATTCGTCTCAATAGCCACTTCAGAAGTGGTGGCAATTTTGGCAAATTATTGACAACTTTTATGACTCTCGATGCAATCGCCCTTGCATCTGGTTCGCGATTTGGCCGCATACCTTCATCCTCCAGGAGTTTTTGAATTATTTTTGTCGTGGTCAAACTTTGCAGGGATAAGCCCTTTGATCTCTCATTGTAAACGAAGTTCATCTTCTCGAAGAATTCTATAAAAACAAGTGTTTAAAACATTTTGTTGTGTTGTCAACTTGGATAAGTGTAAATCAGGTTCTCCATGCAGAGCTGGAAAACTCAGGGAAGTTAAATTAGTAGCCTAATGTTGTCGAGATCTGAATTAATGCTTTTATGTGATTAGTTTTAAGAGTGCGGATTTTAAATTTTTGAACGGCATTAGAATATAAATTTGCAAAATTTTTGTAATATAAATTTCAGGGTTTCTAATCGTTTGCAAAACAAAATAAAAATGAAATTTATTGGATCCCTGATAACTTTGATGAAACATTCGTTTTTTTTTTGTTAAAGTCAGGTTTTGGTACAACTTTATGCTCTGGAACTCGACCTTTCTAACCAAAAATGTGTTATATCCGAATTTGTAATTGGTAATGACGTAGACTGAAAATAGGAATAAAATGCTTATCTACAATTAGAGAAAGTTGATTAACTAGGAATTGTAAATTTCAAAGGTTCAAATTTTAAAATGCATCAGTTTAAAAAAAATATGATTTTTTTATATTTATAATTTTTAAAAATAATTTTTTACATTTTATAATTTGTGTGAGTTCAATTGTCATTCATTGAAAAATGTGAGATTTATTACATGTAAAACAACTGAAAACAGGCTGACAAAATTATTAATAGATTAGGAACAACAACAGTTTACTAAATTTCTTGCTGCCATTCATTTTTAGAATGACGGATATAACGAATTTCCATTATTAACCGTGCTACAAGACCTGAAACTATAAAAACAAGTTTCAACAAAACTGGCTTGCTTAAACTTGTTTCAGCCTGCCTGCTTTTTGGATCCAAGGGTTGTGACGTCAATATCACTTGTAACGTTAAAAATGCAACGAATTTTCGCATAAAACGTACTTTTCCTGTTTTGAAATTGACTGGAAGTGTAAACAAAATCTTCGACTTATGCAGTTACGTTTGTCCCTTCTAAAAATATTTATAAAAACAGTGGGTTGATTTTTTCTGATCACGTTGTTGATCAATGCATGGTCTCTTAACTAGGCCTAAGTCATTGAAAGCCCTTTCTGTGGCTATTTTTTTAGTATTTCCGTAACAAAAGTTTCCATTTTCTTGGAAATATTGTTAGAAAAACGTACTCATATTTGTATAAACAAGTATACTTACGTTTTTACTAAAGCTGTGAAAACCTCGAAACCTTCGTTGAAGTACTTTTAGCTTCAACTTGAATTTCTTGTAGCTAGGGACTTGCAGTCTTGCACAGACCACTGACAAGGGAAAATACCAGTTTTCATTGGGGGTCAGTGGTCGTTTGAGTGACCTATGCGTCACTTTTTTTAAATACATGTACCGGCTAAAACCGGACACATCAATTTGTAGCGACATTTTTGTGCAAGTTTGGGAAACTGAATTTTCCGGATAATCGATGATATGTTGAATTTAAAGAAATTTTGGTAAATTTTATATTGATGGTAACAATATTTGAAAATTTGTATTACTGTTTTATTCTTCTATTCTAAGCGGCATAATTTTGAAAAAAAAAATACGTTTGCTAGAAAACAATATTGTTTTTATCTTTTTTCTAAGTTTTTTTTTAAATAACTTGTCTTTAGTAACTTGTTTTCATTATATTTCTAATCTATAGTTGTCTAAAAAATTTTAAGGTACAAATTAAGAAGTTTTGTAAATATATATAAAACAAACAAATTTGAATTTTTTAAAACACCAACCAGAATTATTTATCAAATAATCATTCCCATTTTTGAAAGATTATTGAATAACCAAATAAGAGCAACATATGGATAAATATATCTAAGCAATACTCAAAAAGTTGAAATTAATGTGATTATTTAGAAAATGATATGATGAAAATACGGAATTATGTGCCAGTTTTAATTGTATACTGTATCCAAAACTATTGTTGTTTTTTTGTTTTTTTTAAGCATACAAACTAACAATGTAGCACATTAGAATAACGTTGTCTGGACGTTGGTCAGTAAAAATGAGGCCTAATAAACGCTAGGCCGAATTCCATATTAAAGTAGGCCTACCCTAAAATTTCGTAAAAAAAACAAAGCTTCAGTAAAATCCATGTATCAATTACAGTAGAACCTCCTAAGTTGATCACTCCATATGTTGACCACCTCCGTATGTTGACCAAATTTCCATACACTGGTTTGTCACCATGCACGTTAATTTATGGGAGAAGGACCTCCTTATGTTGACCATTTTGTTTCCGCCTTTGGGTGGTCAACTTACGGAGGTTCTACTGTAAGTGAAAGAATTTAAAGTAAATACATGTCATAAAATAAATCAATTTCAAAATTAAAATCTGAGAAACTTAAGAACTTTTTTAAGTTAAATTAACTTCAAAAATTAAAAAACAGAGCATCTCAATCACAATTGATGTTTGAACAAAATTTCTTTTTGGGGGAAAGTTTTTAAAAATATATTTTTACATTATGTAAAAGACGCAAGTTTGTCTTAATGACTAGAAATATATCTCGCCGAAAATGTGAACGATTTCTTTTAGAAATTATTCAAAATTTGGCATTCAATTTATATAACATTTACATGTTTTATTTTATACCGTATAGTAAAAGCAGTAATATAAACTTTAATTTAAACAAAATGAATTGAAAATTTTACAGTTTTAATAAAATTCAATTTATGAAATGTTATTCATGCTTAATATTTCAATTAAAACAGCAAGGGTTTTTCCCAAGTTACTTTTCTGATACTGATAAAATTCAATTTATTAAATGTTATTCATGCAGCATCGATCATGCTTAATATTTTAATTAAAACAGCAAGGGTTTTTCCCAAGTTACTTTTCTGATACTGTTAAACTTTTCCAAAAAAAAAAAAAAAAAAAAACAATTTCTCCGAAAAACCGCTTCCGTAAGTTTAACAAATATAATACAAAGAATTTTTTTTAATTAAACTGTTATTAACCTCACATTTATAACTATTTGGTTTATTTATGGACAGTCCTGAGAGCACGTGATTAGCTGCATAGAGTCGTTCATAACGTCTATTCTGCTTGAAATAGTTTTTTAACTTTGGGTAATTTATGGACAGCCCCACGTAGTTGATAACGATATATTAGTGTTGTGACGTCATTAATTTTATTTCTGACACTTACGACGCTTTATCTTAAGTATTGTTAAAAAAAAGCATTGTTTGTTTTTTCAGTGGATGCGAGTTTCCGAGCCCAGTTTCCAGGACAAACATTTGAGGTAGGCCTAATTATCGTATTTATTAAATGCAAACTGTACGAAAGTATTAAAGTAGATTTCTTAAGGAAAGTAAATGGTGGTCACAAAGCCCTTTCCTTTCTCGCAAATTAAGGTTTAAACATAAATGCGAGACAATCACATGATGGTTTTTATATTTTTTTTATTTTTTAAGCAGTCATTCGAGTTGTGCTTCGTATTTGGCCAAACCAAGATAGTACTTTCGCAGTCGTGAGTGCTTGCAGATTGTCTGCAAGTTTGCTATCCTGGACCAGCTTGTGATCCTCTGACGTTTCCTCTGTCGAGCCTGTGGTCCTCCTACGTACTTCCGGTCTTCTAACGAGCCTTTGTGCTTCGTATTTGGCCAAACCAAGATAGTATTTTCGCAGTCGTGAGTACTTGCAGATTGTCTGCAAGTTTGCTGTCCTGGACCAGCTTGTGATCCTCTTGACGTGTCCTCTGTTGAGCCAGTGGCCATCTTATGTGCTTCCGGTTTTCCTACGAGCCTGCGGTCATCTTACGTGTCTCCGGTCATCTAGCGAGCCTGAGGTCCCCTGATGTGTCTTTGATCTTTTTACGTGCCTTCGCACATCCAACGTGCCTATATGATCGTCTAAAAGCCCTTGCACATTTTAACCAACACTTCTAACTAACCGGTCCTCTACGGGCATTCAGTCATCCACGAGTGTACAGCGACCTCCTCAAGTTTGGAGGACATGATTGCTTTAAAAGTTTGGAACTGGATAAAAAAGCATTTAGGAATTTATCAGGGATCGGAACGGAGAAGCACCCACACAAAGGTAATTGACACAACATTTTTTTCTATAAATAGAATTATTTACATTAACAATGTCTTTTAGCAATCGATTCCACGAGTAAAAATTGTTGAATATATTTATTATCATTAATTCCCTTTCCTTCTACTGTACTTTCTTTAAATAGAACAAAAAAAAACAATACGTACGCACATTGGTATTACGGAAAATACATTCAGGTGTTTTTTTTTCATTAGTGAAATCAATTAACAGATTGAAATCAAGAAATCAAATCAGTTCATTTAGATTTGCAGCTACATAAGAAGGTTCAGGTGTTTAGGTGAGAATTTGTCCATCTTGATGAAAAATATATTAAGCAGTTCCATCCGATTTTCAATTTTGGAAAGCTCAACGCTAGCACCAAGAAAACGGCTTATCGGAGCGTTACCTTTCGAATAGTAACCGAAAAAACTCTGAAATTTGGAAAATAGTAAAGGATTCACCATGCGGCACACTCCGATGAAGGTCTCCAGTTCCGAGTACATTTTTTCATATAGCAACTGCAAGATGAGGCAGTTACTGTCAAAGTTGAACAGATATTTGTCTAAGTTGGTTTGGTCGATGTCCTCCAAAACGAAGTAGGCCAAGGGCACATCCTGTTTTAGGATGAGCTGATGCAGAAGATCATGCACAAGCACGGAATTGAGGCTGGGGTGGCTCTTCTGGCTCTTGCTGCCCAAGTACCAGAATTCCATGAAAAGAATTTTATACTTCTGGGCCGTCCCTCCATCATCTTCCACAGTGAAGATCTTGTTGGCGACTTGCATGAAGTCGTTACCATCGAGGTGCTCCGCTACTGAGTTAGCGGTCTCCAGAAAGAAGGGCTGGCAGGGACTCTTGAGGAGGGCAATGAGAAGCGTTCTGAACAGGCCACCCTTCAACCATTTCGCTTGATCTTCTAGAAGGTTAACGATCTCCATGAGCTCTTGAGGCGGTATCATCGACCCTTTCTGGTAAATGAATTCTTGGAGGCCCATCATGACAGCATCGGCAGCTCCAGATACTTTGTCCAAGAAGTGCCTGATGGAGTCTGAGTCGCACTTGACATCATACTGATGAGTCTTCTCGGTGAACTTGCCTTTGTTATGAATGTTGGCATCTACGCAGTTGCCGTAAGGGTCATTGCATGGCAAGTTGACCGTACGCCATAAGTTGACCTCATCTTTAACGTCATGGTCACTCTGAAACTCGAAATGAATAGTGACCGATGCATTAGTGATGAGCCGAATGGCGTTTGGATCATGTGGGCGGTCGTCTTCAGGGGTGTCGGGCTTCAAAAGGATGTGATAGTCACGTTGGTGCCAACTGAACAGCTTGTCCATGATCGGACTTCTAAAAGATCAATGTCAAAGCAACAAAATTAGTTTAAGAAGTACTCGTTTTAAGTTGTTAAACTCTAAACCAGTTATAATACATTTCAATAAGGTGAAAAATTGTTTAAATTTCTTCTTGGAACAACCCAAATGATGAATAAAACTATACTAAGATATTCCTGCAGAACCTGATGATGACAGACTTTACAATGGTATTATGCACGATAGAGCACTTTTGATGCACTGTGATTGCATGGAAACTATCCCTTATTTTGATAATATCTTTAATTTTACAAATGTTAGACCAATTTGCAGTTTTTTCGAAAATTTCTGAAATTTTTTCACACAGCTTGGCAATATTTAAGCAGTTTACCAAATTTTAAAAAAAAAGATTAGAATATTTTCTAAATTTGCAAAACTTTTCGATAATTCGAAAAATAGCCTCCCAAATTTTAATTTTGCTAATTTTTTTCGATGTTTCATAATTTTGTACAATTTTACAACTTTTTCGAAAATTTCCGAAATTTTTTACAACTTGGCAATATGTTTTAACGTTTGGCCAAATTTTCGAAAAATAATAAAACTGCCCAAATATCTTCCAAATTTGCAAAAATTTTGGAAAAAATTGCCTCGCAAATTTAAATTTTGCAAATGTTAGATAATGTTGCTATTTTTCCCTAAATTTTGCCAATATTCGATATTTTTGCAACTGTTGAAAAATCGCAATACTGCCTAGTCATTACATACAGACCAGTCGTCTGCTTTAAGAAAATCGTGGCCATGGTTAAAAAATCAAATAACTCGTGGTCGTAACGTAACAAACTTGCTTATTACACATCGAATTTTCAGAAAATTACACAAAATCTGAATTTTGAGACGTGATTTGAATCACTTTTTCAGATGTTCTTCTTTGTGTTTTATTTATTTGTTTATTTTGCAAAAAATTAATTAAAATCAGTATTGGACATTAGTCGACAGAACGTAACAATTATTTAAAATTTTCCAAACTTTTGCAAAGTTGTGGATAATTAACAATGCCCTCTTCCCTCTTTGGGAACAAAATTACTAGATGAAACCATCCTCTTACTGGACGTTGGTCTTCTGACCAGTTCAACCCTTCTGATGTTCCTTGGTTTTAAAATTAAGTCGTTTGGTGAACATAATGCCCTAGAGAAGAAGGGCTTGACTTCTAGTAGAGAACTTCTAGGGCACATTTGCGACTTTGAAATTGCATTCCGAAATGCGGATAAAGCACTTAGGGGCCGATCATAATTTACATTACACATTTTTACCACTTTTTAACTCACCCCCCTCCCCTAGGTGGACATTGGTAGACAATTGTATTCATCCCCCCACAGAAATTACATGTACAGTGACTGCACCCCCCCCCGCTCATTTCTATAAATATGAATTTGTTTTACATTCTGTATGCTATATTAACAGGATCCCCCCCAAAATTTTATTTTCAACTTTCAATGACAATTTTGAAAATTAAGAGAAAAAATGCAAAAATTTAAAAAATTTTTTTGAAAATATGAAAATATTTTGAAAATTTGACAATTCTGTATTCGGAAATTGTTGAAAATATACACTGTATATATTTGGAAAAAAAACAGCAATTTTTTTTAAAATATAATTTTAAAAAAAATTGCTGTTTTTTTTCTGTTATACTCTGTAAAAAGTGCAGAGTTTTGCAAATTTGTACTCTGATAATGGGAGCTCAACAACATGACTGCATTGAATTTTCCAGACTTTTTCAAAATAAGCCTTCTTCCCCGAGCTCTGCCTAACTTTTCCAGGTTTTCCAGATCTGGAAGTACCGTGATTTATTATTGTTTAACCGTGAATTGGTTGTTTTTATAGGTGGTAATCTTTTAAATTTTAGAGTTTTATTAAATTTAATTAGCAAAAGCGAAGTGCAAAAAAAAAGTGCACGTGTCCATCTAGACATTTGTAATATAGGCCTACCCCCTCCCTTGGGTGGACAATGGTGTACAAGACGAGAACCCCCTCTCCCCCCCCCCCCTTGGCTGTCTATGTAAATAATGAACGGCCCCTTGGGACAGTTTACTAAACTTTTTCTTGAACAAACCAAAATTCCAAGGACTTTTTTGTCATTTCGAATGTATTGTTTACATATACTGAATGTTTGTTTCCAGAAACAACTGGAAAGCAATTAGCAAAAAAAAGTTTCTGTTTGTTCTCCTGTGTGGACATAACTTAAAACTTAAATCTGTTTAGTTTTGAATATGTTTTAGAATATATATATACTTACTTTTAATTGAAAAACGAGAGAAACAGTAACAAACACGTTTAAACTTTGAGGTGCACACTCTAGCTGACCGATGTCCGAATTCCGAATGAGAAAAATGGTCACAGTCCGTGTGGAGTGAGTCAAGAGTAACTTCCTCTTGACCATGTGACGAAATTGTGCTATTGAAGGGGAATTGGAAAAGGGTTGACTTGTGCGTCACGCATATCGGACATTGGTCAGCTTAAAATATTGCTTCATTGTTTCATTCATTTATAACATTACGTATTAAATTTGAGGCCTAATTTTCTGACTTTTCTAAATCTGATCTGTCGTCTGCTTTCAAATTTGCCGAACAAGTGACAGTGACGTCAAAACCACGTTACCACATACTTACGTAAATATAAAAGTAAACAAATTTCTGGAAACTCGATTGATACAGGTAACATGTTTTTGAAAACATAACTTATACAAAATTTTAACATTTAAAAGTTATTGATAAAACAAATAGTTCGGATAATTTGATCACTAAGATTAACACTTGATTGTTTCAAAATGGCCAATTACCATAGGATTCTGATAAGTTTGTATATTTTAGATTTTATTTATACCTTATAACTTCACTTGAATCATTAAGAAAACTTCAACGTGTAAGTGACCAGTCCCACGTGGTTGGCATTATGAGCCTTCCATTAAAAAGCAGTGCATAATTGTTTTTAAACCCTACATTTTTGTTAAAATTCCACAAGATTCTGATAAATTCATATATATTTTTGATTTCACTTACCTTTAAATCAACTTGACTCGAATAATGAACAAACTCTCAAGTTCTCTAGGTGGAAGTGACCAGTCAGTGGTCAATACTTCTGCAAACAAAATGAGGCCTATCTCCGAAAGAATTCCTATATAAAGAAATTTCGAATGGGGGTTATTGGTCACGTGGTTGATTGGATGAGTAGCCTACAGACCCCCGTTTATCCTATGGTCAAATGTTTAAGATTCGTGCTTTAGGGGCATTTTCAAGGAACTTTCCTAATAAATAAATAACCACAGAACACGACCAAAGTATTTGTTTTTTTACAACAAACGACGTTTCGCCACCATGTGGCTTTCTTCAAGTTTACTACAGAAAATTAAAGCAAATTACAGTTACAAATTAAACCTAACTACACAAAGGGGCTAACGACATTAACTGTAACAGTGGGGGTAATTAAGCAGCTAAAAAAGAATGGCAGAATTTAGAAAACGGAAAAAATCGTAACAAAATTTCAGAAAAATCCTAAACAACAAACCTTCTCCACGTGTTTTCCTGGCTATATTCTAGCTAACTGGACACATTGTCCATCCCCTGCAATGGCCGAAACTAAGGGGGGTTGACCCAAAATTGGGATCAAAAGGTAAGAAACGTCACAGGGACACTAATGGCGCTCCCACAAGAGGACAGGAGACCCGCCAAAATCGTAAAATTTCGAAACAAAAATTTTTGAAAAATCGTAAAATCAAAGGCCAAACATATGAAAAAGCAAACAGTAAACTAGAATCAAAAAAGGTATAGAAAACAAACAAAAAACGTCATAGGGACACTAATGGAGCTCCAAAGAGGACAGGAGACTCGCCAAATTTTTCGTAAAAATTTAGAAAAAAAATCGTAAAAATCTAAGGCCGAAAATTTTAAGGAAAGTTTTATACCTACAGAAAAGCTTTGTTTAAAATAAAAATTATTGAAAATTAAAGTAAATATTTGAAAAAAAATACATCCACAGATGCAAAACCTATCTTTATTTTTTAAAGAAATAAAATTTTAAATTTTATGTCATGGAATAACTAAGTACTGTGAAGTACCGTGCAGTTTTCTTTTAATACTTCTATGGATTAATCATTGATTGCTTGATAGAGACAGACATTGACCATTGTTATGGTCAGGTAATTAATTACTGTTATGGACTGATAAATGTTACTAAATACTATGAAGTACCGTGCTGTTTTCTTTTACTTCTATGGATTAGTCATTGATTGCTTGATAGGGACAGTCATTGACTATTGTTATGATCAGGTAATTAATTACTGACTATAAAACAATGGTCAGTAGAAAAACGTGTGCTGATAAATGTTTATCTTTATTATTTCACTTACCTTGACCACTGTCACCACGCAGTTCACCTGAAGCAACTTAAATTCAAGCAATTGACCACTGCTGCAGCTTGCAAACAAAAAGAGACCAATGTCCAGATTACTCACCCAACCCTTAACTAGCACACCTTAAACAAGTGACCACCGAAGACAAAAGGATACTAATGTCCGAATTTATGGATTAGTAAACTTCCGGAATTCCTTAATAGGGGTCAGGTAAAACGGGGTTGACCTGATATGCCCCTGAAAACTACCATCGATTAGTAAAAAGTTGACCACTTCTATTTCAAACACACCTGCGCTTATCTTGCTGTTGTAAATGATTACGTCATGTATTAAAATTCTGGACATTACGTCTTCATCAGAATTTTAATAATTAAAATCTTCATTATCAAAATTTCAATGAATGACGTACTCTTCTTCAGAATTCTAAAAAATAATATCATTAATAAAATTTCAATGAATGCCTGCATTGTCACATTTATTTTATAAAAGTTACTCAAAATAGCCATCGGTCATTTGAAGCTGGACACGACTACTGCAGCGACATTTATGGGAAAGTTTGATAAATTATATATCCTGTTAATCAATAATTCTTATAATCATTATAAATAATCATTGATTTTGATAAAAGTTTGAAAATATTAGAATTAAATTACACTGTATGATAAAAAATATTATGAAAAAATCAATCAATTTTAACAAAAATATGTTGACGAAGTGTTTTGTTTAGAAAGCATTTGTTTTTAAATTATTTAATTTGATGAAAACTAAGTTCTTACAATTTTCGTTAAAAAATATGAAAACTTAAATAAAATTAAAAGTTTTTTTAAAGAAAAATGAAAAGTACATGTAGCCTATATACCGTAAAAAATTCGGATGTTTTTATTTATAAAAATAAGGAATCAATGTGGCATGAATATAGATATTAAATAAAATCAATAAATCATAAACATATTACGTATTTCTTTTTTTTTTATTAAAGATTCACGCCCCACAGAAGTGGGGAGTGCGCCGCTAATGGATACGGCGCATTGAAGGCGCATTGTGATACACGAATTGGGTAATTAGATTTGGGGGGTAAGGGCACACAGAGGTGCAATGGGGCAAAACACTGGC
>JAQGBX010005858.1:0-13155 GCA_034698745.1 Megaphyllum sjaelandicum
CACGGAATTTTTTAACATTTATATCAAACATACTTTCGTATTCGCCTGGTAGACCTAGCAGAGAAAGAATGTACAGCTTGGGCAAAGCCGGGCCAAACGGCTAGTTCAACATATAGAAAGCGGTGTCATGCCCCACAGCCCTAACATCCGTAGACTGACAAACTACAGTTTTGGTTATGTATAACATAGGCTCCTCGAAGGTGTCTAAGGTTCAGCCAGAACTATCAACAAAATTCATAACCCAAGTCTCCAAGTTTGTAAGAGGTAGCCTATTTAAAATGAGGACCCAGGCAAAGAGAATGAGCAGCTTAATCTTATTTAATTAACATATTATAAAACATTACACATGAAATTTAAAAGTAAAAAAATGAAAGTCAAAATTCAAAACATGTCAAAATTTAAACTCCTTGCCTAACTTGTACTAATTGTAACATTCGAAATAACTGGTGAAAAAAATCGTCTGTATGGCTGACATGAGCAAGTGCATGGTCCGGACTAACTTAAATTTGAAGTATCCTTTTTGTTTATGTGATTTGAATTGTGGGTAAAATGCGCCCTATAGAAGCAAGAGTGGTTTGTAAACTTCATGTTAATGCATGCAGTTTTAAAATTCAATGTAATTTTCGTCCACAAAAAATTATTATACGGTATGTTACCTTCAAGTTGACATATGCAATAGAGGGTTAATATAATTTCGGATTAACAGCAGCCACGTGAAATGTGCGCAATTAGTTACAGGGTGCTGTAACACCGAGCGCGCTGCTTCCGGTGTAAACCTGAATGTGTCTCATGGAGCGTGAAGTGTGCATGCTAAGTACAAGTGTAATTCTGTGCCACGCCAGTGTAATTGATCCTGATTATTATGTTCTGAAAGCGGACGGCAAATGTGTGACTTTAGCGGTAAAATATTTCACCTACATGGTCATGCAGTCGTCGTCACTTTCAGATTGTTCACTTTCTGTCATGTGTGTTTTGGCGCATTTTGCATGTTTAAACAGCGCACCAAGCTGAAAGTTTTAAGTTACTAATTACGACGCTTTGCCCAGTGTCCAGATTCAAATCTCCGGAAAACGGCGGGAAAATTTGAATACTGGAGGAAGCGCCGTGACCTTGTGGGTAGTCCTCCTTTTGCCATTAGGTTCTCCATGACGTTTTCTGAAGGGTTTTGTGGACCCACACTTTTAGGTGTATGTTTTCCACTCTGTCTTCCTGTTTTGAGCTACTTGAAGAGAGGACGTTTTTCTCCATACACAGTGTGTAGGCTTAACCACTTTGTGTTAGTGGGATACGTTTTGGAAACGTAAAACAGAATTAAGTCATAGGAAACCTGGGACAAGAAACGTTTTGGTAATTGTGCTCTGCAATTGAGAAACCATATTTTGCTTGTATTATAAAAGTGTTTTTTAATGCTGTGACTACTTGAGACGTGTTGTCCATAGTAGTATTTGAATAAAGTTGTAATATTTTGGAGGCATGCATTATTTTCAAGTCTTCTAGGAAACTTTAGGAAGGAAACAATATGGCACTTTAAATTAAAGAGGTCGTCACAAGGTACGTACATTTTAGCCCTTGTCCCCTTAGTATTAGTTAGTACAGTAAGTTTTCTTGTAGCACTCCAGGGTCCTAATCCTGGAGCGAGTTTAAGCAGAAGCCACAGTTAGCGTTTAACTGTGGATCCTATATTCTGGTTTGTTTACAATTGTTTACAATGTGTTTAAGAGCTCAAGTCTCAAAGCTTGATCCCCCCCCATTTAAGGTACAATGAGTAGCATTGTAAGCTTGTGAAAATTTTTCGTTTAGTACATATCTTCATAACTGCTGGTTGGAGCTCGGTGCGCTCCTAAGTTGTGCAAAATTAACAACAGGTTATGGGCCCAGCATGCTTACAATGCGCCTATCATACTTTATCTGGTTGTTTGCCCTGATAAGTGTTTGCCACCTCGTGGCAAAGAGTCAAATAAATTATATATTTTTTTGTAAAGAGTATTTATTATTTATGATAGGACTTGTATCACTGGTGGTGTGTCTATAATTGTAAATTCTTAAAAAAATACAGTACAGCGCGCGATTGAGAAGAAAAACTCTCCAAAATGTCAGCTAATACTAAAATAGAAAACTCACGAGGGAAAACTATGATACCTAAAAGGTTTACATGAGGTGTGTCCTCAAAATTGCCAAAGTGTGGCAAGTGGTCAGCAGGGACAGCATCCGTCCAGAACTATCCGAAGCAAATGCGGATGCAGTTGCCCAGTGGGACAACCTGGATGATGAAGCCTAGTCTTGCCTGTTGTTTGCAATTTCAGCCTCTGAGCTAAAGCAATTAAGTGCGGAGCCTCAAAACTGCAAGAGACATTTGGCTCAAGCTAGAATCAGTTTTTGCGGATCGGGCACCCGTGGGGAAGATGACACTTGAGGGAAATCTTCACCATGAAGTTGGGGGAACTTGAAGATCCCAAGGACTTCCTCGATGGATTTTTTTAACAAGCTGAAAAGCTTACTCAATACGAGTTTGTTCTTCCGGAAAAAGTTAATAGCATGCTGCTGATTCTAGCGCTACCAGCTTCATATGATGGATTAGTCTGCGCCAAGGAGTCGCGTGATGCACTTCCTCCACTTGATGATATTCGCAGAAAAATCCTTCATCAGACGAAGACGAAACAAATTTGGACAGGTGGAGGAAATGGCAGCAGTGCGAATGATGAAGGAGCCATGGTAATAAATGGGTCTGGTACTAAAAAGCCGAAAAAGAAGTCAACCAAGGGATCGTCAGTAGCGAATTCAACTTTGCAGCCAGCTGCATCAAAGCCCAAGTCTGGCAAAGGAAATTTCCTTTTTAAATGCTACAAGTGTGGCACGACCCGACATCGATTAGCGGACTGCAACGCTCCTGACAGTGAATGCGTTTAACAAGGATTGGCTGTAAGTTGCTTGATTACACCCGCCCAGACAGACGGGATAGTAGCGCAAACTATGACAGCTAGTTGTTTGGCCACCTCACCCTAAACGGACAAAGACACGACACTGATGTCACTATTTAAAAATCAAGACATATGGTTGTTGGACAGCGGTGTCACATCCCACATGACCGCTTAACAAGATACCCTGACAGACTGCCTAACGAGTGAAGAAAGCCTGTCACCTATTGTCGGTGGCTTAAATAACCCGCAAGGGGAATTCCGTAAATTCTTCCAAATCAAGGCCATCATCAGGGATCTCAGCAAACGAACAATTGCCCCCTCGCAAGGGAGACCTTTATGCTTTCGAAGCCCTCACGCATAGAGAAAGCAAAAATCCAGTGGCCACGGTACTTCTCGTCAGCAATAGCACGAATGATTCGGCCATCTAAACGTGGCTGACTTGGACTACATGCGTAGGACCAAGATGGTTAGAGGTTTAAAGTGGAAGGATACTCCAAATAATTTCCCTTGCTGTACCTGCAGAGCGAGGAAAGCTACAGGGCAACCTTTCCCTAAAGATCAGCATCAGCAAGCTGGGAAGCTCCTGGAACTCATTCAAACGGACCTGTGCAGTCCAATGATTTGCAAAACATACGGTGAAAGACAATACTTCATTACTATCATCGATGACAAGTCCCGTTGGTGCGAGCTGGCTGTGCTCAAGCACAAAAGTGAAGCATTTGAGGCTTTCAAGGATTTCAAACAACAAGCAGATATTTGAACCGGATGTAAAGTGAAGGCTCTGCAGAGAGACGGAGGCGGTGAATACGTGAACTCTGCTTTCAACCAGGCTCTGAAGAACTGGGATATCCATAGGAATGAGAGCGTGCACCACACTCCGCAGCAAAATGGTGTGGCGGAAAGAAAAAACCGAACCCTAATGGGAATGATCTATGGCATGCTGTTTTATTCAGGACTACCTAAAGCATGCTGGGGCAAAGCTGTTTGCACAGCCAACCACATCAGGAACAGGTGTATCTCCCGCTCACTGGATGATAAAACCCCATACAAACTTTGGCATGGAACAAAATTATCAGTGATTTATTTCAGGAAGTTCATGGACCGCGCCATGGTGTTGACGAAGAAACCCAGACAGGACAAGTTAGGACTGAAGTCGCCCGAAGCGGTTTTTGTGGGGCACAGTGGTACCTTAAAAGCGTGGCGATTTGTGTTTTCTGGCACAGGAAGTGTCGTTGACTCCAGAGATGCCACATTCCTCAGAAAACTTTACTGTCCCGATTCAACAGTAAAGTTTGAGGAAATTTAACCATTGCGGACGCAACCAAAACCAGTTAAGGACCAATTCATGGAACTGGACCTCCCAAAGCAGATTAACCACAGACCAACGTCGGAGACAGTGGCCAGTGAGACCACTAGAACAGGGCCAGTGGTGCCCAAAACCGGGAGACCAGCTGTCTGGGCCACTACCAATAGACACACCCACGGAACCAAGGACTGGGACACTGCTACCAGTGAGACAGCGACGCCTCAGGGCCGCCAAGTCAACTGATGTTAAGAGAAGGGTTCAACCCAAACAAGAAGCTACAAAAAAGAAAAACCCTTCGTAAGTGCGACCATATTCTGCGGCCCTCACTCAGTGTGAGGAGGACTTGTGGGAGTGGTGACATGAGGAAGAGGTCTGTCAGATTGAGCTGCCTGGTGTCAAGGAAGCTCAAGTGGCAGACACAAATTACTCAGGTGACCCAACTACGACCAGTCAAGCTTTGAGCAGCCCGGATGATAAAGGATTGCAAGCTGTTATTCTAGAGGTATTCCGGGCACACCTCCAATCGGGTACCTGGGAAGTGGTACCAAGGAAGGACAACAGAAGACTCATCGGCTCCACAATGGTTTTTAAAACCAAGCTTCAGGCGAGCGACGCCATCAAACGACGCAAGGCCGGCCTGGTAGCTAAATGTGGTACGGTTTGCCTCCATACGAGCGTTGATGGCAATCAGTGCGGAACTGCACCTTACAGTTCACCAAATAGACGTGGCTGCGGCCTTTTTAAACGGAGAAATCGAGGAAACCCAGTTCATGGAAGTCCCACAAGGAATGGCTGCTGCCTTGGAAATCATCTTCGAGGAAAATAGTTCATACTCCGCATTGGCTAAACAGTGGTTGGCCGCAATCAACGTTGGATGGACCGAAAGGGTTTGCAGGGTCCGCAAAAGCATTTACGGACTGAAGCAGTCAGGGCGACAGTGGTTCCTTAAACTTAACTTGGAACTAAAGAACCTTGAACTGCAGCCTATGAATGGGGATCTTTGCATATACATGCATTGATTGGAGGGCTCCCTTATCATCATCGCCTTATACGTGGACGACATCCATATCACGACCAACGACGACAAATGGATGAACCACGTAAAGTCATGCCTGGCATGGTGCTTTAAGTGCACTGCAGCGACCCAATTTTTTTAAGCATCCTGTCGCTGAATTCCTCCAGCGAACAGCAGTCACACTACCTACAGTGCATGACAATTTAGAGACGGCCCAAGACAAACGTCGATTACATCACAAAGCTGAAGCCACTATGCCGACTTACTCATTAGGACAGGAGGTTATGTTAAAGAATCATGCGCTCAGCAATGCTGACAAAGGCATTTCAGCAAAATTAATGCCCAACCGCACTGCAGGCTTAAATGTATCAAAGAAGGTGGCTCCCACAACGCTGCAAATAACAGACAGACAGAAAGGAAAATTACTGGAAAACTTTAATATTAAATACGTTTCAGTAGCAAGGTCCCACCCAGGGCAGAAACCCCAGTTATTCGCAATTTCGGATATTTCAAGAAATAGTAAGGACATTCGAGCACACCTTGGGGACAACATAGTTGATTTTTTCAAGTCATTTGCATCCTCATATATCGATCAACAATTACTAGAAGATGATCCCATGAAAAGCTACTTGCATGACCACTTCACGGTCAGACACTTTTGCTCATTGCGACAATTAAATATCTTGGATCCTTCAAGGACCATGCTGGATTAACCAGCCAGTATAAAGTGGCCAGAGCAGCTCAATTAGTAGAGAAATATGGCTGGGCAATTGATCGCGTTGAACGATACAATAATCTGTCAAATCCGGACATTTATAATAATGGAGAAACTCAGACAGACGATGAACTAGTGGCAGAATATGTCGGCTATGCGAATTGGACGGAACTTTAATCACAGTTAAGTCTGGATTAGTCAAAAGTTTGCATCCTGACGACCGCCTGGCTCTGGTTTACTATCAAGATACTTGAACGACTGTTGTAATGGCGTCTGATTAACAGCTAGTCTGAACAATGCCTAGAAACTCGAACATAAGCCTACCGGCCTTCACCACAAACTAAGTGGCTGACTCATCCACAGGCGACTCGTCAATTACGGAACCTCATCAACTAGATAGGACCATCTCGGACACAGTCGAGATTAAAATTTCGTCCAGACCAGTGTGAAGAAATCGCTTCCTTGTCCTTATCTTCTTTGGCTCCATTGTCCCGGCCTTCGCAGCACTTTGGGGGTTCTGATTGGGTTTCTCCTTCTTCTCTTGTCCACTTTCCGTGGAGTATGTTAAATGCAGGGACTGATTTCCATTGTCACAGATATAATTCTTTTAATACTTGTTTATGGCTAAACCGGTGATACATTTGGTTTAAAGTTAACACATTGATACATCTTATTAAGCAAAAAAACGAAATTTGTCTATAGCTATAGCTTGCCAGGAGCTCAACATGAACCAGCAGTCAGTTCCATGGCTGGTGCACAAGTGCTCCTGATCTTAAGATCCTATGGCTTTATATACTATTTTTGTAGGCCAGCTGGCACAACAAAACAGATATAGGCCTGAGTTGACATGGTAGGACATTATTTGACAACGTATAATTTGAATAGAATGGTCAGATCATGCAGGTACATGTAGGAATCTGTATTAGTTGTACAAGAACATGGAATGCAAGAATCAATGAAGTGCTGCAGCTTGCAGCATGTGGCTTCAGGTCTTTGCTTGAAAGACTCCCTCCGTGTGCCCATAAATAACTGTTAGTTGCTTCCCCTCTAGAGGGTTGAGACACCACTCGTAAGTCACAGCGGGTGTCCCCCCAAGTCCTTAGTATCGGTTACAAAGAAGGGGAGCGACCCTTTGTGGTCAGCAAGTGTTGGTGCATTAGGGTGCGACCCTCTTGTGGTTGATTTATTGGGATCTTAGGGTGCGACCCTCTTGTGGTTTGTAAGATGGCTAATGGGGTGCGACCCTCTTTCTTACTTATCTTGACTTGAAGAAACAGGTCTACTTGGTTTGTTGTGGGTTGCCTATTCCTGTCTTTTCAGGCACAAATCTTTCTATATATGTATATGTTCAAACTACTAAAGCTAGGGATATCTTACACCAGTATCGGTAGAGGACGTCTACAGGTTGGTAGACCAGGCAAGCCACGAGGTGACAGCACGTGGTGGATCTCTACCGCCGGTACCTCCTCAAGAACATCCTTGAAATCGATCATCACCGTTCTTGCCACTCAGTCCGGCAAATGTTACGGCAATATTAAGCGTGCCGACAGAAGCCTATCAAGCGGTCAGCCGAGCGTTTGACCTAACTAAGCAAGTCTCCGAACAACTGTCTCACGCGGTGAGACTTATGACCGAGGACCCCACGGTCACCCAGCAAACACTGACTGTCGCGGACATAATAGTGGTGTTAAATCGCGCAACGAGTGGGAGAGACGCAGGCAGAATCCTGCTTGAAAAAGAACAAGCAGCTCATAATTGCACGCAGAGAGCACTTTCATCGATGGTGGAGAATTTCAATGACTTTACGGCTCATCACACGAGCCTAGTAGGACCATTCAGATCATCGGCGACCCAGACATCTCTATCAAGGACTATGGGTCACATTGATGATCAATCGTTAAGGGTAGTTATTAGAACATCAGATGTTCAGACGGCTGAGAAACATCAGTCAGCATGTAAGCAGCCAGAGGACATTATTGATAGGGCATCGTCGCCCAGTTTTCATTCCCAGAGCCAAGATGAGACGGTGCTCAGACAAGCAGCGCGATGGTCCCCAATAGCCACGACATCTAAGGAGACCAGGCATAAAGCTCTGTGGAAGCCAACCACTTTAGGGTCTCACCCAACGCCCTCAGTAACTTTAACGAAGCAAGCAAGGGCAGCACCAGGATTGTCCACGCCCACGGGCAAGACATCCAAGAAATCTGAGCATGGTTGCAGAAAGAATAGCAGCCCAACAAGCAAGAATCGCACAGTGGACTTCACATCACGGTCAAACACAGTTGACAAATGTGAGCGATCCAGTGTTGAGATTGATCTTAACAGCAGTGGTACTAAGAAACCAAAGGAGGGCTTAAGAACCATTAAACCGACAACGACAAAATCTCCCTCCAATGCAACACCAACACCAGCCAAAGAATCACAGAAGGCCAAAACCATGTCATCCAGAACGGCAACTGCCGGACCGTCAGTAGCCAAGAAAAAAGAAGCTTCGCAAGCCCCAGGAACGGGTGAAGTCGCCCCAGTTGAGCGCTGACGTTGCCTTGCACCGAAAAACTTTTGAGTGGGTGTAACATTTTGTGAGACCAGAAGCGGCTATTAAGGAGGACATCGAGAATAACTAAACCTACTCTTGATAGCTAAACAAGCAAAATTCACAACCTATTCTGACCACATATGTTCCCCCGGTGGCTGGTGATCGATTTTACCCTTTTTGGAAGGAACTTTACAAGATCCCAGCTCCAAACAAGTGGAAAGCATGCTACCATTGCGTCCACGTCAGTAGACGACCGGCCAGATGCGCGGCACACTGGCATGGTGCATATGTCATCCCACCATCCAGGCGGTACAAGTTCAGGGAAAATAAAACCAACAGGAAGCCGACCTTCCAGGTGACAGAAACAGATATTAACGTGCTCACAAAAATGATAGACCGCACCTGTGCCCGGGCAGTTCCTCGTCGGACTAGCCACTACCTGTCGGTAAGCATATTACTCCAGCTGCCTTCCCGGCAGCTGTGTAGTGTTTACACATAGCGTGTGAGGCATACTTAGTATGCAAGAATCACTCAAGGGTGGTTTCACGCCATGGCCACTAAGTCCCCTTTTTTCTTGTTTCTATTTTTCTATTGTCTTCAGGTAGCTGCCTATCACCCACTATGTGGACGAAACCATCTGGGGGTATATAACGATAGAGAACAGAACGAGGTTGCGATGCTTGCCAGAGGGAGCCAGTACACGAGTGCCCAGAAGCCAACGACGTCATCAACGAGACACCTGCTGCAAGAACGCCATCTCTACGGGAGCAAAGGATCAGGTCGAAAGGGCAGTCAACGAGAATAAAAAGGATGACGGAGCACGGACACGGCAGTCTCCCTGTAAGATCGACTTTTCGTGTAGCTCTGCTCCCTGCCTTTCGTTCAGCACCAGACCCTGGAAAAGAAGACAAAGACATATTTTAACGATTTCTGTATTCTCGTACAATTACCTTGTTATGCGTTTTCCGTTCACTTTTTGTACTGTTCTGTTGAATCTGAGATAGTATATTCATATGTCCTCTTTGCATTATTTCCTTTTAGGCCTGATCCCCACTGCAGTGGCGCCAGGCGGTGGCGGAGACAGGAAGCATGCCATTTTCCCGCCACCCCTGTGCAGCTAATCCACTCACAAAGGTCGCCCATGAGGCGCACATCTGACGTGAAAACTGTACCAAGCCTAGAACTCGAAAAATAAATACTAAAAACTGCCTTAAATTCAAGTATCTCCACTTTGCATTTCAGGGAAGTTTACTTACGGTATGTTATTTTTTTTGCTGTGTTCAAATGTCTGATATATATTGTTTTTTAAAAAAAAGTTAGAATGTCAATTTTTCTTTCATGGGTTCACGAGGAACCGTTTAACATGTATTCAGATGATGGAAGTGATGAAGATATTGTGGATCTTGTTATTTTGGCTAACTTAAACAGCCGCAGGAGGTTTTGGGTTCACCCTTTGTGGCTAAGGAACAGCAAAAGTGGAACATTTGACATAATGAGAGAACCGGAAATGTATCCTGAAAGGTATCGAAATTTCCATTGGATGTCATATAAATGTTTCTACCAAGTTCTAAACTTGGTGAGGGATAGCCTCACAAAAAAACACAAATTTTCGAGCTCCTGTTAGTCCAGAAGAAAGGCTGCTGATAACATTAAGGTTAAATAATTAAGAAGCACCAAATTTCATAGTATCTCTATTTATTTATTAAGCATGAACATGAGATTTACAGCATATCAGGCATTTTTAAGATGTCATTATCTTAAACCATTTAAGTAGTACTATCACTACTGGTGTAATTTGAAAAGTTCAAAGATAGTGTTGCACCTTATTCAGAGCAAGATTCAAGCAAAACGTTGTCAGATAATAGATCCAATATTTCATCAGCTAATTTCATAATTCCCATTTTGAATTTCCGCTTGTTTGACTCACCCATTCTTTTAAAATCTGGAAAAATACTCTGGAAGAATGCCATTTCTGGATCAGCTGCTTCATTTCTCATGTTTCCATGTTGTTTAAGCTGCTGTTTTTTTTTCGAAATATTTGAATGCCTGTTCATTATCATCAGTTAGTGATATGGCTGTTTTTCTTTTCCTGTACCCATCCTCACTCATGGGTTGCAGTGGGGTTTTTTGATATGGGTTCAGACATTGGCGATGGTGGTTGGCATACTTGGAGCAGATTATTGGAAATTTCTGAATATTCATCCACATTTTTGACCACTACTTCCACTTCTTCAATTAAGCTTTCTTCCAAATAATCATGACATGGTGGTGTTTCGTTATGTTGCCCTTGCTTGTGCAGGATTTCATGAAGGAGTCCAAAAAATGTAGATGTGGGGCCAAGTAATACTCCTTGATGTGTTTAGCTTTAGATCCAGATGGACGTTTTTTGCTGTTTTGGTATTTGCCATACCTTCCTCTTATGTTTTTCCAACGATCTTTGCAATCAGACACTAACAAAATTATATGCATATGTCAGAAGGTTTAAATCAGCATTTATATGTATTTTTGATGTTTTTAATTTTTTAGGTACTTTGCAACTGGGTGCACATTTAAGGCACTTTCATACTACTTTGTAAAAGGACACAGCACCATCCAAAAATAGTACATGACAATTCTCAGGTCATTTGGGATAAATTGCAACCTGTGTTCATGCCCAACCCTTATACAGAGAAATGGTAAGAAATATCACATCGTTACTACACGCTATGGAATTTACCTAACTGTGTCGGCAGTGTTGATGGAAAACATATATGAATAAAAGCACCACCACGATCTGGTTCTGCCTTCATTAACTACAAAGAATATTTTTCCATTGTCTTACTTGCAGTAGCAGATGCGGATGGAATGTTTGTGACAATTGATGTGGGCGAATTAGGGCGTAATAGTGATGGTCAAGCATTTCACAATAGCAGTATTGGAAAAGGTTTAGAGCGAGGGCATCTTGGTTTGCCTGAACTAAATGCACTACCAGGAGAAACAAGGAAAATCCCATATTATTTTGTAGCAGATGAAGCATTCTCACTTTCAACAAATTTAATGAAGCCTTATTCTCGTAAACAGCTGAACACAGATGAAAGAAAAATATTTAACTCCAGGTTGACCAGAGGACGGAAGTCTGTGGAGTGTGCTTTTGAAATGTTTACCACTAAGTTAGGAGTTTTAAGCACTCCCATTTGTTGCGACCCAGCTAAAGTGAATTTTATTGTTCAAGCAATTTGTGTGTTGAATAATGCAATTAAGCAATGTGATGGACTATTTTCAAAAACACAGTTTGATAATATAATTGTTGGCATTCCCACTGATCAACTGGCACCAATGACTGCAAGTGCAAAAAATATGAGAGATTATCTCAGCAAATATTTCCAGGAACATTCCCGGATTCCAAACCAGGCTAGATATTGCTGAAATACCACTACCTTGTACAGCAGTTCTCTTCTGGATTTTTTGGTTGTACAAATGTTGGACAAATTTTTAATAAGTTAGCAAGTACATGTACTTCGTGCACGCATAGTTTTTGTCAATGCCAACAAAAGTCGTAAATAAGGAATAAATAATTACATCAAATCATTTTACTAAAACTTTTTTGATTTTCGTAATGACACTTTTGCTTAAATCAATGATGCTACATTAATTACTAAAATATAAATATGAAATAAAGATTTCTGTGAAATGTGGTTTGTAATTAACAATTTAATTTATTACTTATATTCTCTCACAAATCCTAATTTAGACAATGTTTGGATATTAATTATAAATAAAATTTGAAAATTAGCCATTATATCTACAGAAAATAACCTAAAAATAGCCAATACCTCATACTATAAATATTTTATTTACTTGTATGTATATAAGGGAGCATTTATAACAAGATTTGCAAAAAATCGTTGAAATTTGCTACTTTTAAAAAAATAATTGAGGGTGAGTTCAGTACTGTCATCCTTTTAAAAGGACAATGATTGTGTGAGCTGCCTTATAAAATTCATTGAAGTAAATCTTCATAATTTAATCTAGCAATAACATTTATACATTTAAAAGGAGGTATTTTACAAAAAAAAATTAAAAATCTTCAAAATAAATTACATTATTCATCTTTCCAGTTCTCACAAGACAATTTATTTACAAAAATTTTTTTGTGGATTTATGCTGATAAAATACCACAAGCACCTTATTATAAATATTGTCAAAAATGATGGTTTAGCATAGTGCATGTGTTACTATGTTAATAAAAAAAATATATGGCAGTAAGTCCATTTTTACAGATATGATTTTTTGATAACCATGTCAGGGAACTGAAAAGGTAAACTCAAACTTGCCTTTTATTTTCAAATTCTGGGCTATCTTTGCCCATGCTTGGTCAGTAGCAGCTAGATTGCTGTAATCCGTGCATGTGACCTCCCATCAGAGCCATGCTTAGGGGTGTGCGAAGTGTGCGGCCGCACAGGGCCTCCACGAGGGGGGGCACCATTATTTCCCCAAAAAAAACAAAAAAACCGGCTAACAGCACGCCTAGCGAGGTTCAGAGAATAGCATGAGTCATGACACTACTACTAGCAGGGCCGTATTATCCATAAGGCTGACAAGGCTCAAGCCTAGGGCCCACCAAAAGAAGGGGCCCATGATCATTCATTCATTCTCTGAAATTCTCTCTCTTTTTTCAAAATTTTC
>JAQGBX010005859.1:0-13153 GCA_034698745.1 Megaphyllum sjaelandicum
TATTATTACAGAAAAATAATTAAATTTTGTGAGAAAACCTATCGGAAAATTTTTCCATAGGTTTTCTCACAAAATTTGATTCAAAACGTTACCGGGGTAATAAATTTCTCTCGACAAACTGTCAAGAATCTTGATTGTAATAGGCGCCAGGGGGCGCTTATTAAAGCCCCGGCGCTTATTTGCAAATTCCGGGGAATTCCCCTGGCGATTATTAAAGGCAGGCGGCTATTGCGGGTCCGGCGCTTAATACCGTATTTACGGTAACTGGAAAGCACGTTCGGAATCTATAACATAACCCGTTTAAACTTGTCAATTTAGACATACATTCGTTTCATCAAGTTTTTGCCAAACATCAGCTTTAATCGGCATTTTCATTTGCTGCTATGACATTCATCGCTCATCGATACAGCATTAACTAAATTGATATACTCAATTGTCAGATGAAATATCGAAATACTGTGTTAAAAAGAGGAAATGATTTTTACCTTTTTTCCAATTAAATCGCTTATCAGTTGTTTTTTTAATATTCAGTAATGACACAACGTATTAGGTTATATTATTGTACAATATTTCATTATACACCTATTGCAAAAAAAAATATGCTTTTAATCCCTTTTTATAAAGTTTAGGTTCGAATGCTCCAATAACGAAATCGGCTCATTAATTAGTTTTAGGAACATTTTTACTTAAGTGCTTATCATCCTTATGAATCGGCCTGTATATATTATTTTCAATTTGTGTTTGGCCATCTTGTGCTCAAGGTTAGGGAGTTTTCAATAATTCCACCAGAGGCCAGCACGTCAACTTTTGTGAGCCAATTGGGAGTGCCCGATATAAGGAGTAAACGTTCATAAATAACCTGCAAAATATCTAAGCTCAGCGAAGAAATTGGGCTCATTACCATTCCAGACTTATTGTGCGTTTTATTATCAGCAATTCAAACCATATGTCGAGAAAATGGGGAAGTTGGAAAACCTTAAAGGTTCACGATACAACGAGAGCAGTCAGATTTCTCAGATTTTCCAAAAGACGGTTTCGGAACTAAAGCATAATTTACCAATTTCCATGACACTCCATTCGTTGGATCCATAATATTTCCTATTTCCCTCCAGTCATTATCACCGACATCATTATCATCGCAGCACCATCCTTTCTTCAATATCCCCCACCGTTCACGCGCACACAGACAATATTGTCAAGTTTTGGTCTTTTGTATAAGCAGAAAGAAAAGCAAAGAGTTTTCTAGGGACTCCTAATTTGCAAATTTATGGAGAGAGATTTTAGGCGAGATAATAAAGAATAAGGTGATTTGTGAGAAGCATGGCCAACAATGTGCCCTACATTAATTCCTTGGCCCCATTTCCTTTCCAATGTCTTTAATCGGCTTTTTCCCAAAGCTTAACTTTGCACATTTCGACTCTTCTTTTGGATGGAAGAGCACAAGAAGAAAAAAATGTCGTTTTACTAAAAGCTATAAGGAGTGGACCCTACAAACATAGAAGGAGAATGTATAACTCATTGCGCGGCAACGTAATGGCCCATTTGGCGGACATCCAAAATAGAAAATTCCTCCAGCGAAGCCCGGATGATGTTCATTTCATATCTGTATTTTGCATCTTTTTAGGAAATAGCTGCCATCTTGATATGCTTTGAAAGGCATGAAGAATGGCTCTCCAAAGAAGTCAAAATCAGGTAAGATTTACTGACCATTCAATGGCCATCCTGGAAGAGTGATTGGAGGACAAGATGCATGGGAGTTGCAACTAAACCTGAAATTGTCTATCATTGGAAACGGAAATAACTTTCGAAAATGAAGGGGAGGGGAACGCGTTGAATTATATAACCATTTTGAGCTACTATGGAAAAAGTGAAAAACTCAAGAATCATTTAAAATGCCTATCACTGACGATTTTGAGCCAGTATAAAAGATGCGTCCATGAAATCTAGACCTCTTTCGGTGGGGCTTCGCCTGGAAGAAATTTATGCACTTACGCGTTTATTTTCCAATTTTCCGGGTATTTCGAACCGAGAACATTTCTGATATTGGAAGTGAAACTTGATTAATGGATTATACCTTCAATATGGACAAAATCAGTTTGGGAATCGATCAAAGAGTTTTGAAAATTAATTTCAATACGGGGTTGATTCGGTAAACAAATCACAGTGCTATATTTGATAGTGTCAGGTCAAGAAAAAATACCGTGATCCCGTCACTGACCCCAATTTCAGGTATCCAAAGGGCGGATGTATGCTGCAAAATATTCTACTGTACATGTACATGTATATACATTTCCCTACAATACATACAGCATGTATTGTGAAGCATATAACATTTGCTAAATTAATAAGTATTTGATCACAGCATGTGAATGACCAAACACATCGAATCTACTGTAATGATGTACGACATACAGTACTTAATTTTCGATGATGCGAACACATTTATATTCACCAAACGGAAGATAGTTTTGCCACTCGTAAATCCCAATTGAAAAATATCCATTTGTAGCCCAATATTGAATTTCGGACCAGTGTCAACATATACAACGTTTATCATATGACCTGAAACTACTTGTATACGCCATATCACCGCCGCATCATTTTTTGCCTCGAAACATGAACAGGCATTACAAAATAAATCTAAATTTATGAGGTTTTTTTAAACAAAAAATAAGGAAACCTAAGAACTTTTTTTAAGTGCATATTCGATGAAATAAGCAAAAAAAAGGAAAAATATTATACAAAAAATATATATTTTTTAGCTGTTTACATCAAAAGCAGTATTTACCATCCATCTATCTTGATCAACTTGAATACTTAATGTTTAAGTAGTTTATTCCATGCCATATTTCGTAGGCACAAAAAAGGACTTGTACGCCCACGAGTCAACAAAGAGCTCTGCTTGGCGACCTATAACATTACCCGTCGCCAAATAGCGATTTAAATATACTCAAAATGCATGATTTCATCGTAATTCAAATAAAGCTGAAAAATTTCTTTCGTCTGGGGCTTAACGCATAATTTATGGATAATAAATGCGCGCGGTTTTTTTTTCTCGTTTTTTTTTTTTTATGCGAACGCATTAAGGAGGGTATTTTTGTCTCAATCAATATACGAAAATTCAATATTTTCTTTGTTAAAATCTAACAATGTTGTTAGCTACTGGCCCGATGCGAGAGAAGGCAAAGTCGACCCATTTCAGACCTGCCTGCATGCATTTAACTCGTTAAAAATCAAAATTGCTCACGAACGATGATTTATACGAACCAGATAACGATGTGACACGATCACCGGATATTGATCCGGGTTTTAACGAGATGCGTGGGCCACAAACACCTTGTTGAAATATATGCATTTTGCGAAAGTTGGAATAACGCTTCGGCTTCTTGTTATGTCTGTGCGTATAACGCGTAATGAATTCAGCACTTACTTCGTTAATAATTGTCGATATAATGTACAAAATATGAATGATTTATAAGGCTATCCTTCCAACTGTTATTAAGTTTCGATCACGAAATTTGTCGTACTCTTTGTCGCCCTATTCGCAACGCCAACGACTGAACAAGGGTTTGTAAAATATTAAAGCAAAGTCGAATTTCGTTAACTTCAATGAGGATCCAGAATTTCTCAGTGACGTCCCCTTATCGAGCTAGATTCATGGCCTGCAATTCATTCTGTAGTTTTATACTGACAAATAACAAGGGCAGATAAGGCTAATTCATTAATATCTGGTGTTGTGAATTAAGTTTCTGTGCTAACGTAAGTTTCCCAGTTAAGCGAAGGAGAAATTCAACGCTCTAGTCGAGTATTAAATTAAAGGATTTAGTTGCCATTAAAGTTAAGACGCTTTTAAACTCGGTTGATGGAATCTGTACAAGAACTTTCGCTTGATGTTTAGCTGCCCCTAATTTGAGGCAATCACTGCTAGCTTGCGTGTAGTGCTCTACGGTAAGGGAGTTATGACAGGGGTAGTTTGGGACTAATGACAAACTAAAAACTGTTTCCCGTAACCACCAAACAAGTAGTGTTTAAAATAGTTGTGAATATACATTATTTTTATTTGTTACAGGCCCAAGAGTGGGTCCATGCTGTTGTACAGCCGGAAGAAAGTACGCTACCGAAGAGATGGATACTGTTGGAAAAAGAGAAAAGATGGAAAGACCACTCGAGAGGACCACATGAAGCTAAAGGTTCAGGGGACAGAGGTAAAAAACCGAACAATATTATAAACACTAAATGAAGTTACGTTCAATTGACGGAACTTTTTCTTACCATTAAATGAACACGAGCCCAAATCTAGAATCAGTTGGCAACCAGAAATCATGGTTGCAATACCATACATTCAGTGCCTTCTCATTGTAGTCTCTACTAATCAATAAATTGAAACCTTTCAGTGCATTTATGGGTGTTACGTACACTCAGCGATTTTGCCAACGTTTCATCGAAGATGCTACTGGCTATTGCAGGTATATTGGCCTAAGTGAAGAATACAGACATCGACCGCAAACATCAATGAGATCTAACTATTAAATTATTGAAACTTCATTTTAGAATCCTGACATCGTTTTAGTTCACTATTTGAATGTCCCCTATAGCGACGATAATAAATTAGTAATTGCGCCGAGCCTCAGCTTCTACGGAGATAAGAAAGAATGGACCAAAGAGGAACTCGTTTCCCAATTAAAACCCATGTGTGAGTTTACTTGTTGAAATCTAGTATAATATTTAATTTGATTTTAAGATTACTAAAGCGTATGATCTGAAATTTGATTCGTGATTTATTTCCATTGTAGTCTTTAGTGAAAATGAGCCAGACCTCAATAATGAACTGGAAATATCCGTGAGTATCATATCCGCGCTTCTTCTTTGACATTAATCACATTCAAAAGAAAAGATTCCTTTCTCTTAACAATGGATCCTATGCAAAGTTAATTAAGTGCGGATATCACGTGGCTTTTTCATCAAATCATCGGCTAAAAAAAACGCTGCAAGATATTTTTTCGCAAATAAAATTAATTAAAGTCACGTAATATCGGCATACTGACAAAATCAGCATAAGGTTCATTAGAATGATAACTAACACTTTGGTAAACAAAATTTTGGGGGAAATTTCATGCGCAATGAAATTGTGTACATCCAGTGACGATGCTTTGGCTAATGTATATACCCATCTTTTACTTTGCCCTCAGCAGACAGCCGAAACTGTGGAGGTCATTGTACAGCAACTTATGGAGAAGCAGCGGACACGGCTGCAGGTTAAATCGCACGAATGTCTGGGTAATGAGACAAAGCCAGGAACGGGCGTCGGGTGCGACAAAAAGTGCAGTCACACCCTGCATCGCATCATCTCGCCGAAAACTGGCGCCTGTACCACCAACACTTCCACCGTGGCAGGCTCGCACCCCAGCGCCCTGTCCAACAGCGTGGTGTCCTATAGCAGCAGCCACAACTTGCACAAGACGGTGGCTCGTGTGAGCAGCGCGGAAGTAGCACCCCAAACAGGTGGGGGGAGGAGCGGCAGTAGCGGCAGCCTCTTGTTGACCTCTTCCGCCACCCAACTTCAGGGAAGTGGGGGCGGAGCCGGGGGCCCAGGGAGTGGGGAATCCACCTCCCAAGGGGCTTCCGGTCAGGGCAACAACGCCACGTCCACTCCGCTCATCCTCAACCTGTCACAGCTGCAAGGAGGCGGGGGGCTTCTCATCCTGAACAGCACCCCGACCGCAGGCGGCGTAGGGGTCACTTCCACGTCGCTGACCCCCCTAACGTTGGCTTCCTTCGTCTGCCAGAGCCAAGGTCCAGTGTCCACCGCCACCACCATGAGTAGCGCTGCGGTGCAAAGAGAGCTGAAGCAAGAGCCCATCAGTCTTTCCGACGCCATTGTGCACGCCTCTTCCTCGTCTTCCTCCAAAGGCGAATCGGGGCTCATCATGAGTTCTTCGGGATACGAGAGTATGCTGACCAGTGATGACGGACCTCTAAAGCTGGAGGGAGGAGGCTCCCCCAACTACACTGACCTGTGCAAAAGCGACGCCTTGGGCGGCATGTTCGACAATGATATTCTGGATCTGTCGCAGGAGGACATCCAGAAGACTCTTTCGGCCAACTTGCCCTCGTGTTCGTCATCTGGCCGCGTGTCGCTGAAGAACATGCGACGCTTAGACATGGATCCCATCGACCTAAATCCCATGGATTTCATCGACAACGACATTGGCACGCCGGACGAAGATGTTTTCGCAAATCTTGACGCGTTCGACATGCTCACCGACTTCCCCGAACTGGACTCCCTAAGTGCTGGCGACCTTGCGCCTCATCTGTCGACGCTAAACGGTACTACACATAACCCAAACTACTGTGGGGGGAGGACTGGAGTACAGAGTGGCCCACTGGCCTGCCGGATGGACTACCGTGAGGGTACTGCTAATATTACCGACTTCTCGCCTGAGTGGTCATACCCTGATGTGAGTATTGCGTCGCAAGTAATCCTTTTGTTGATAAAACTATTGCGTGCATCTTTCAGACTTTTATTTTACTAGTTAGGCTATTTTTCTGCTAGAGAAACATTTCAGTGAAAATAATAAATGCTTAAATTAGTGAATCATGGCAACCCCCTGCTTTCGCACCTTGGACATACATGTATAGACGAATGAACACCATTTTAAACATGAAATTCCTCATTTTTTCCATTGATCCTAATTGCTTCATCCCAATTGTGAAAGAGATTTTTGGCATTCATCAATATAATTAAGCATAATTTTAAACTTATAAAACATTTTTACATGCATAGGGTGGTGTTAAAGTGCTAGTCACTGGACCCTGGTACTCCACGTCCTCCCCATACAGCATTCTTTTTGATGGTGTTGCTGTACCTACCAATCTCGTTCAGAGTGGTGTTTTAAGATGCTTTTGTCCAGGTACGGCACTCATTCTGCATTATTTATTGGGATTCGATTCGTCACGATTATTTCTTCAGTGCAATTTTTCGTTTCATTTTTTTGCCTTCACTACAGTCCATGAAGTTGGTCTAGTATCTTTGCAAGTTGCCTGTGAAGGCTTTGTGGTTTCAAATTCTGTGATATTTGAATATAAGGGAAAGCCGAATTCATCGCAACCAACGAAAACTGAAGAATGGCTAACTAAGGATGGTGAGTTGTTTTTTGAATTTTTCTTTGGGTAAAGTTTCTTTGCCAGGAATATCATTACATCCATATTTCAGATTCGTCGTTGAAGAACAAACTAGCCGAGAGGTTAAAGCAAATTGAATCGAAATTGGCTTTCAAGACTGGTCGAAGAGATAGGTCATGTAGAGTGAGTACCTAAGTATTTTTAAGTGAAAGTGGGAGAAAACAGCCTAAAACGCCACTATTAACCCATTTTTGCTCATTTTTATTGCAGAATGAATGTTCTGGGCACACAAGATGTGATAATATTGAAGATTGTTTGGTGGCTTTATGTAAATTGATGACAACTGCAGTTTGGCAGGACGAGGACATTGGCCCGTTGCCTTTTCTTGACTCCAAGGGAATGACCCTTCTCCATTTGGCAGCTGCTCTCGGTTATGTACGCTTAGCCTGCACCTTCGTCCATTGGAGAGCTGAAAACCCTTCTCTTACTTTGCAATCAGAAGTAGATGCTTTAAGTCGAGATGCCAACAACTGCACCCCTCTGGTAAGTGATACTCCACTTGGAACAACCAAATGTCATGGTTCAAGTGGATTTCAAAATCGATAATCTCATACAAAAGCATTTATTTTGTATCAGTTTAGCAGACTTCGCTATTGAGTTTTAGCAGTTTGCCTGATCCACTTGTGACTAGTAATTTAATTCCAATCTGATGAACCACTCCTTCCATCAATGCCAAATTTTTACTCTTCAAGTGTCTTAAATCAAAGCTGAAGATAGTTTTACAAAATACTTTCTATGAAGCTATTTCTTTCAACACTGTAAATTATAAAATCATGATTAGGAAATCATGATCAACAGGATTTTTTTCTAAACAACTACCAATCAAGACAAAATTAAAGCATTTGCAAAATGGTTGATTAGAAATTTTAAAACAACAACAAAATGCCAAAGAATCAGTCAAAATGCGCCATGAATCATTTTGTTTCACACACAAAAAATTCAGAATTATAATAACAATGTCCAAAAGTTGAAACTAACAAAGTTGAAACTTGACCTTTTTCAAAATAAATTAAAGGAAATGACAAAATGACTCAAAAAATCGAAAGTGTGGTATACTTTGTAAATGCATTTTCATATGCTTGTACCATTAGATGTGGGCATGCGCCATGGGTCACAAAGAAATAGCTCTCATGCTGTACCAATGGAACCGTAATGCTCTGCATGTTCAAGACAATCATGGACGAGGTCCAGTCGATGTGGCAAGGGCTAGCGGCTACGAAGAACTAGCTGAAGAAATTGAAAAGCTAGAAGAGGCACATTGCTTAAACGACGAGGCCAGAGCAGACAGTTTCATAACTCCCCTTTCAAGGTATGTTTGCAAGCTAATTCTTCAAAAATTATCTGAGTGTGTATATCACATTCTAAATTTTCGACAATAACGTTGTTGTTTTTTCTTGGTTGAATAGATATGGCTACAATCAGGGTCATAAACTGAGTCTTGATTTGCCACTTCATGGGAAAAGTGAGGCAGGTGACAGAGGACATTCACCGTCATCATTGGCCTCATTATCAAGTCCCCAAAGAGAGAATGCCCTGACCCCAACCCGCCGTGGTACTCTGTCCAAGAGATCTTCGGTGGACAGTGGCATCAATATATTCCAGGGCGAAACGAATAAGCGGTCATCTATGGATGGTGGCTCACCAAGACTTTCGAGGTAAAATTACATTTCAGAAATAACAGCCAGATTGAAACAATTGCTTAATCCTAACTACTACACCTCTTTGAAATCTACCACTTTTCGTGATGACTTCCTAACAGGCATGACCGTAGCCTTTCACTGCCACTAAGTTCGGCATTAACACCGATGGACAACAGTTCAGTCATTGGATGTGAAATTAAAGAAGAAAGAGTCAGTTCTCCGGTCGTGCTCATGGATACAAGTATGTTAATTCGAGATCGCGGACTAATCCAAAACTTGTGCTCTACATGCTGTTTTCAAAGTATTACCAACAATTGTTAGTCGCAAGATAAGATTAATGTTATCGCAAAACAAACTCAAATATGTTTAAAACAATGCCTTGAATTATTACCCATTGTAAATCCCTTTCTTGTGTTTGTCAAACGAATTTATTATTATGAAAAAAAATCAGGCTCCATCAGACTTTTAAATGCCAAAATTAAATCTTTACGTTGTTTTTCAAACAACATGTACAATGTATATTAATGTGTGTGTCCTAGCATAATTCTAATAAAGTGAAGTGTCACACATTTGTAAAGACTTAAAATTTGATCAAGCGTCTAAAAACAAGCATCTTTGCTCTATCATCAATAGTTGTTTTTTCAGCCGAATTTTTAAATGTTAACATTAATCTTCTAGGTGAAACTGCTGTTGCTAATGGAAGTCCTTATATCGATGTTGTTGGCGTCTCCGATGAAGAAGTTGAACTTCATAAACATAAGCTTCCAGGCAAGTGTTCCAAAGCGATCAGGATTTGTTCATACTTTACACGTGAGAGTAGGATTCTGATGCATATTTTTTTAAATGAACAGAAATGTTTAGTCGACGAGAAAGCTTCAGCAGCTGTGACCTGAATTTGACTATCACGACCGGCGAGCAAGACACCAGAGTACTTACTTTGGCAGAACAAATCATAGCGGCTCTACCAGACAGAATTAAAGTAGGTGACAGAATTTTATATGCAATATATGTAATTTGCAGAAAGTAACATATGCATTGTGCTACAGTCATCGACCCTTGAGGATCATTTGATGGAGGACAGTGGTTGCGATCCCACTCCCCACACCACCATCGAGATCTGCAATGAAGATGCTATAGAAATGCAAATGGAAGGACCGCTTTTGACCAGGGATGAATTTAATTTTGAATACAGTGACCACAACTACAGGTAAGTTCCCAGTTAACTGTTGTTGTATGTAGTAGTAATTGCAAAAACGTGCAATGTTGCGTTTTTATATCACAGGTATTGTGAGGTTGGCACACCTACATCTTCACTGAGCCCTGCATCATCATCGTGTCTGCAAAGTCCTTGCAGTTTCACTTTAGATTCTCCATCACCACCCCCAACAACCGCTGATTTCTGCGAGTTCTTCCAAGCTTCCGGAAAGATTATGGAAAAGGACTTCTCCAATCTTACTCTTTCAGGTTTCTTTTATTTCTAATTATGCGTGAATTTATCGATGTTTACAATGTATCTCAAAGTTCCATGAAACTTTGATGTACATTATATGATTTTTCACACTGCATTAAAAACTAAACTTCATGGCTTAACTTGAGAAAGGTACTGATTTTTTAAACAATAATTAACGCCTTAATGATATTCTAGCTAATGACAGTAAGAGAATAGAGAATATATAAAAATCTCACATTATGTGACTGTTTGAAACTTAAAAAATTAAGTTGTGACAAACTGTATGAAATAGCAAAAGTGTTTGATAATTTTTAGTCGGAATATAAATCTGTTTTCAAACTCAAAATGTACTCAAGTTTAGTCATTTTTTGGGTCATTTGTAGGCGAGCGTGAAACTAATACTGACACAAAATAAGTTTTTGATATGAATAGAAATTGAGGCTTAGACTGTGAATACTGAGAAGTATAAGCAGTTTATCTCGCAGTCACGTACTGACCATGCAATATCAATTTTTGTTAATCATTGTGTGTTCCGTTTTTCGTCCTCAATTTTGTCTACAAAATGCTCATCATTTGAGATTTTGAAATTGCTAAGTAAAAGCAATTTTTTATTTTCTCTTAGATAAAGAACAAAGGGAATTGTACGAAGCTGCCAAAACCATTCAGAAGGCCTATCGTCATTACAAAGGCCGAAAAAGACAAGAGGAACAAGACAAAGAAAGAGCAGCTGCCATTATAATACAAAACTACTACCGACGTTATAAACAAGTAAGAACGATGAAACAACGCCCACATAGAATATTGCCTTTGGAGATGGTAATTTCAAAGGGAAAAATGCAATCTATTCGTTTTCTCATTTCAGTACGCTTACTTCAAACAGATGACAAAAGCCGCAATGGTGATACAAAATCAATACCGCAGCTATTGCGAGCACAAGCGTTTCAAGAAAAGCCAAGAAGCTGCAGTACGCATTCAGAATTGCTACAGGAACTACAAAGAACAACAAGATCGAATCCGACAAAGTCGTGAAGGGACTCCAACAGGATCTGGCATTAGGTGAGAATGGACTGTCATTTTCTGACAACAAGAAAATTATGGTTTCCTTCTTTGTCTGAGGTAATCTCAGTGCCTGTAAGTTTATTTAAATACTTTGTACCATCATTTTTTTCATTTGGATTTCACTACTGTTATGGAGTTTTTAATATTGTGGTTATAGGGTTTGGGATCAGCTTAGTATGCATGCAGCTTTACGGTTTTTGTAAAAAAATTGAATTAGACCGTTTTTGTAGTGCCTCATTCAAAATTATGCTGCATGAAGTTTTTTTTTTCCATGTTTCAAACAATATAGTGTACAATGACGAAATTTTTTCGAATATAATAATTATAATCATTATAATAGTTTTTATTTGGGTTTTTTTCTAATTGCGATTGTAGGAGAACATATTCTCAACGACGACAACATCAAGCTGCTCGCAAGATACAGCAATTTATGCGGCAGTCAAAAAACAAGTAAGTCTCGTACGATGTGAAATGTCAACTACACTGTACTACAAGTGTTAATTTTGCAGGTTATTAATTGATATTCAAAAATGTCAGGTAGACAACAAAAAAATTTAATTTTCAGCAGATCATTTTTATATAAGAAAGTCTGAAAAATAGATAATAACTTGCGTTTTTTAATTGCAAAACCTTGTGTAAAGATCAAAAACATCCTAAATTGCTGAATGGCTTCTTATCTCGAGTTAGCTTGGGTAGCTTAATTAGATCATAATCAGGGCTTCAACTCAGAAATACTTTTCGTATTTACTTTTATCGGTATAAAACTATGCAAAAATTTGACTAGAAATCTCACGTAAGACATGTTAATGTGCATATCAGGGATGAATACATGACAAGGCAATAATGAACTGATTCAAATTTCCATGGGGATTCAAATATCTCCCTGACCTAATTTGCATATTGTTCAGGGTTATACTGTAATGAATGCATACATTTTAAAACCTATCTTTTGATTCTATTTGTTGCCTTCATTCAGCGTTTGGGAATACTTGAGAGAAAGTGTGGTAAGTTAATAGAAAACAATTGGTAGCCAGAAAGCCAGAAGAGTAACCATTCTATTGGAGTTAACTGAAATCCCAAAAGCGAATGAAATGGTAATGTAAAATTGTTTTCATAACCAATTATTTCTGAAATTTTTTTCAGATTACAGAGAGAGCGTGCTTCAGCTGCCGAAAGCGTGAAGCCAACGCCAACGCAGCAGTTGCTGGCAGCTCAACAGCTGGTCCTACCCTCAGTAGGCTCTCCGCTGGACAGATTTCAGCCTGACCAAAGCTATACTGTGGCCCACAGGTAGATATTTATTTACTTCGCAACATTAAATTCGTTAAGAGTTAAAAATACGAAAAGTCCGTAGTTTAAACTAGTTTACCGTAGTTAAGAGTAAAATATTTTTTCATTCAGATTGCGTTTTTCCCTGATTTTTAAATTCAGTTTAAAAAATTATACATGCAAATTTATATCACGTTTGTAAAAGATTTTCATCAATAATGCAAATTATTAAGGTCCGAATTAAAGCATCAATGTGGGAATGTTGCGTACAAGTACGAAATTTCCGTATGTTTAAACTAGTTTAGTTAACAGTAAAATAATTTTTCATTCAGATTGCGTTTTTCCCTGATTTTTAAATTCAGTTTAAAAAAATTATACATGTACATCACGTTTGTACTACAGTATATTTTCACCAATAATGCAAATTATTAAGGTCCCAATTAAATCGCCAATGCGTTAATGTTACGCACAAGTGCTATACAGGGTGAGTCATAAGTCCATCACCACTCAATTTTTTTTCTTAACCGTTAGAGATGTGAAAATTCTGTTTGTG
>JAQGBX010005860.1:0-13152 GCA_034698745.1 Megaphyllum sjaelandicum
AACAGAATGTGAAAAGGGATTTTTTGTTATCCCCGGGCTAAAGTGGCATGCCGTTATTTGCGGGGGAATACGGTAGGAGCAATTTTTGACTTTACTGTATGTTCTTTAATGTATTTTTAATGTGGAGTAATAAGAGCGCAGTCTGTGCTATAATTTGTAATGCAATTCTATAACTCAAATTATTTTTACGGTCCCTTGGAGCTTCGAGTTATACATGTAGAAGTTTCACTGAACCTCGGTTAAAAACGTATTTCTGAACAGGATGTGGTGCTGGATTTGCTCAAGGAAGCCATGCTGAATAGTCTTCCCACCACTTGTGGCTACCTGATTGATGGATATCCTCGTGAAGTTGCCCAAGGGGAAGAATTTGAAAAACAAGTAATGAACCAGTCTCAAATTTCCAAAATATTCTACATCCATGCTCACATCCATGCTCGATTTGTTTTTATCTAGATCAAGGAAGCCAAGTTGCTGTTGTATTTCGAAGTTGCTGATGACACCATGGTGAAGCGTCTGGTGAAACGAGGTGAAACGAGTGGTCGTGTGGATGACAATGAGGCGACCATTCGCAAACGGTTGGAGACCTTTCACCAGCATAGCAAACCGGTAGTGGAGCGATACAAAAGCAAGACCAAAATTGTAATCCTTTTTTTCTTTCTTTCTGTATTTTTTTGCGAGAAAGTGCCGTTTTTTGTAATTTCTTTTAGACAACTGTCATTATTATATTGGCAAAAGTGAATTTTTTCTCCTTGGCTAACTTCTTAGCTGCTCCTCATGGGTTATGAGACCCAGGCTTAAAATCAGTGTTGGTAATCCTGATTTTAATTCTCCAGTTTTGGTAGAAAACAGCATTTGGTGGCATCTAAATCTCCCTAATAATGGTCGACCATCACTACATTTCTGGTGGGAATTCAGGAAATAACATGGCCGGTTTTGATATTAAACACGTGCACAAGTGCTGTTCAATATACATGTATAATAGCGAATTTGATTGGGCCAAAAAGTGGACACTGTGTGTAAGTTTCTGCACTCGTTTCAATCGGTTGGGCAACATCCATACTTCAGTGTAGTAAGTGCGCCCTACGTACCTTTTTCGATTGGGTTCAATATCTGCACTGAGTGTACACAAACTACTCTGACGAAAGAGTCGGTCCGAAACATGGCTGACCGGTGACGTCATGAGCTTACACGACGCCTAAAATGTCACGACTTGCGGTCGCACTGGCTAGCCAATGGCATTGCATGCACGAGTGGGCCCAATCAAATTCGCCATTTGGTAACAAGACCTCTCACGTTATGCATTTATTCAAAAATTAATACAAATAAAGTACAGATTAGGGTCATATTAGATGGATTTTTTCCCCACATAATCCCCAGATACTTGTCCCTTCAGTGCACAAACTTATCTACACAACATAGACAGCAATGTCAATTGCTCGATGCTATGATGTGCTTGGCTGGCCAATTCATGTGTTTGCACCAATCCCAGACTTGTTTCCTTGACAATAGCATTGCCACCATGCACCTCAACCATTTGGCGATAAATTTTAGCCCTTCAGTCACAGAAATCTGACCAAACTTTAATCACTCTACTCATTATGTCCACTAGTCCTGCCATTTTTTTCCTGATGACCGGTGAGGACAGTTGACTGTCATGAGAGGCGATCTAGTGTCCGTGAGAGGACGTATGGGACCTGCTTGCAGGAAATTTTGAATGCCATAAGGAAAATTACACATGAGAGGTCTCGTTACCTAGTTATACGTGTATATTGAACAACCCTTGTGTGTTCAAGTTTCACGTGGAAGTCTTAAGCATTATATTCTTCATAATTTGAGTATACTCAAAATTGCACTTATTTCAAGGAAGCCAAGGAAACCAATTTTTATGTCTTGAAGAACTTTTCTATATAGAAAGAAGTTTTATTAAATATTTTGTGTTAATTAGTTAATTTAAAATTTTGGTTGGGCAGTCACTTTGACTGAAATTGTAGGATTTTTAGATTATTAATATTTTTGCATGCTGTTACTGAACTTTTAAGTACTGTCAAATAATCACAATTATGTTACTTCACAGATACCTGCTGAGCGGGATCCAGCGGAAATTTTCGTTGATGTTTGTAAATATCTAGATGGTTGAAGACCTTTCACCACAATGACCCTGCCAGATCAACCCAATCTCATCGTGCCATTCATTTTTGATAATGTGCATGCTTGCATGCATTTGTCAGGTAATAGATATAGATAAGATAGTTTAATCCCTCAACTCTTGATTACTGAGATGTGTACAGATATTGCCCATTTTGAGCATGCCTGATTTAGCACTGTTGCGGATCATGCGGAAAATTCAAAACGTCACAAGTTAATAGTTAAATCATTAACTCAATTCATTAGCTGCATGCCATATAAAAATGATTCATTTATTTACAAATTGAATTTTTTCCGAATTTGTGTAAATATGCAATTTCAGTGTAATCTAGTCTCTAATAGAAAAAAAATGCATTTATTTATAAGACACATTAAAATCACTATATCCCTGTTCATGGACCCAATGGATGTTTTGAATGCAAGTCTTTGTTAGAAAGTGATTGTAATTAATACACAGATGAGAATAGTTGAGTATGTTAATTTTCTGTTAGTTTGATTGATTTTGTGTATTTTTTAATTGAAGTCAGGGTAGAGGAGAGGCAAGAACACTATCACAGCTGATTTTTAGAGTAACTAAAATTGCATTTCAAGGAAATAGCATTGGTAAATCACAAAATATAGTCATCCAGATTCCTAACAGGAGAATGTTTTTAATGCTTAGCCAGCTTTAATAAACTCCAGTTTTCCAAAAAAAAATTGGTACCTCTTTTCAGCGCAACATTCAGTGAAGGAAACAAAAGTAACTGAAAATCAACCAACAGTTTTATTACTGGTCGACACAAACAATCATCACAAATTTGGTAGGTACGTCAACTTGGTAAATATAACATTTGTAAAATCACAGCAACGTATCCATAACTTTATCCAACATTACCTCTGGGATTTTCAAGTTTTAGTTATTTATTTTTGGTCACAATTTTCCCGCACAAAGCTCGTCAACGTAGCTACTGCGGCGTAGGGTACATCCTGTGCTATGCCAAGTCAAATTTTGAGCGCTTTTCTTTTTTAATTAGGATTCACTTTTGCTAGGAATCATTGATCGGAAGTGGGTGAGCCTCACTATTGAAGACGTATTTGTCCAGTGACAACGTAGTCTGGTCATCGCCAAACAGTAGGTAGAAGTACTTTAGCGTCTCACTTAAAAAGAACGACTCCATCATGTCTCTTGGCCTTGTGTCGTCCACACTTTTAACATTGTCTATTGTGGTGTAGCCTCCATCTTTCACCTTGGAGTATTTTTCGAAGGCCTACAAATAAAGGACAAATTGCAAATTAGAATTGGTGCGAATAAAATCCAGATGGACTCGGGAAATGTTTAAAAAAGATCTGTCACCTGGAATATCTGCCATCCCCATTCTCGATATGTAGCGTTTCCAGTGAGTTGATACAGGTACCACAAACTTTCCACAGTTTCTGGTCGTAGCAGATTGTGGGCATCGTTCACCTGAAAATGGGTGTTGGCAAATAAATTAAAGTGAACCAAAAATCATCGTGAGGTTCTCGTCTCTGAAAATGACCTCACCTTAACGAAGATATCGGGATCTGTTGAAGCCCCCATGCTGAAATGGGCTATCTCCGGTGACAGAAA
Source organism: Megaphyllum sjaelandicum (assembly GCA_034698745.1). Classification (NCBI taxonomy): domain Eukaryota; kingdom Metazoa; phylum Arthropoda; class Diplopoda; order Julida; family Julidae; genus Megaphyllum; species Megaphyllum sjaelandicum. The sequence goes on from JAQGBX010005860.1 coordinate 3,734, forward strand.
TGTTGGCATCTGAGCGTACATCTGGTAGCAAGTGTAGATCAGGCTTTCAGCCAGCTTTAAGTGGGTTTTCGGCAAGCCGTTGTGGGTTCCCAGTGCAAGGACAGAAGGAAGATAACAAACAAGATGATCCTGAAGAGAAAAAAAAGACCTGTCTAAGGTGGTATTTCTTCTTAAATTGGCCACTCCTTATCTCATCACAATTCCTGTACTCTGACCTGCATGTGGCTTTTAGTCATGAGGGTCATAAAATAATTCTAACAAAACAAACCAAGCCATTTGATTGCAGAGACTCACCATCTTTGGTCGAAAGTTTTTTCCATTGGTTAACTCTCCTACAAAAACAAATTTGTTGGGTTCTGACGTCTTCACTAAATGTTTGAAAATTCCACTCACAGATGCATTGTAGTCATTCACAAGGCTGTAAGGAATGGGGAATCAATGTAACAAGCAGAGTAAGGAAGAAGCACCCTACCCGCACCCACAATTCGCCATAAAAAGCTTGCTCCAGAAATTCCAAGAAAATTGCATCAGGGAATCAAACGAATTGGACGGTTGAGAGCTGGATGCCAGATCAAAATGAAACAGAATGACACCTTACAAATCTCGTGTTTTCCCAGTCTGTAGCCATTGCTTGAGGAGGTACTCGTAGTAACTGTCACCCCTCGCCCCAAGCGTGATGGTCGCTGATGGGCGAAACTTTCCAGTCTCTGCGTTGATGTAGATGGGCACCAGGCCATCCATCTTAGGGAGGGCGTGAAGTACCTCGGACACCCTGTCTGCTGCTTTCTGAAACCAGACAAAACCATGGGTCAGCCAGTTGGAAACAAGAAGTCAGGTCAGCACACGTGGCACATATTTGTCTGCACCTCGTATTTTTCTTCGCCGGTCAGCCGGCTGAGATCTTTGAATTCTAGCTGCACGGTGGAAACCTCGGAAACGGAGCTGTCGGGTCCCCATCGTGGGGCATGGGCATGATGCGAGTACAAGTTGATGTCAGAATAAGGAATTCCCGATATAGAATTGAATGCAGGAAGGAGCAAGTCTCCCATTTCGACCTGCACACATTTTTTGATTCGAGAAAAAATGTTTAAAAAGCCAGCAAATCAACCAATATATTTTTGCGAGTAAAAAAATTTGAGAAATTGGGGTCAGATTTTGAGAGTTGCTTGCATGCAGCTTGGTGGTTTTCATATATTTTGCGAAGTTGTAAATCGGCGAGTCTAGCCAAGTTTTCATTGGCACCTTAACAGCTAGCGCAAGCTACTCTGAAAATTATACCACGTCTCTTCTGCACAATTAATGCACATCTTATTGGTACTAACAGCTTTTTTAAGGAACAGCTCATCTTTGGATAAGTGATAGGCGCCCAGCAAACCTCCCAAGATTCGGATGGTGGTTTCGAAGAGGTTAACATCTTTGTTCACCGCCAAATCCAGTCGCTCAGCCACGAATGTTCGTGCCTCACGGAATTCTGAGGAAATTTGAAAAATAGTAGTAAGCGAAAGTTTCGTATCTTTGTTAGAACTGGCCATTCAATGGGAGGTTTTCTACCTTCCTCGAGATTCATGATGTACATGGTATCCAGAGAATCGACTATGGTCAGACCCAGGCCAAACCAGTCATGGTATGATTTTGAAATTGGTTTCAGGTGATCGTGGCCCCATGCATGTTCCTTGTAGCCCTTCCAGGCATGCTTGAATGCTTCGACAACCTGCATTTGTCGTTCATTTTCTGGTCCTGAAATAGAGATGGATGAATTGGTGAAGTATACTCATGATGCATCTTCATGTTACAATAAGTGAGAAGAGGACATAAAAGCTGAAAAAACAGCCAATAGTCCAGAACAAGAACCTATTTCCTGACTTAGTTTTTCTTCGTAGCCTCAAAACATTACTGTCCACAAGTGTGCTACAGCTTTGATAACGTACCTCGGAAAATTATTCCTGGTGGGTCTGGCGGTCGTATTTTTCCATTCATGATGATAGAATCAATCTGTGAACGGAAAAAAAGTAGATTATTCCAATTTCGCCGAACCCAACTAAACATCATGTAAACCGCCAAAACTCTGACTGAATAGGCCTATACCTCGTTGTCTTCGTCAGGCGCTTCTCCGACAGATTTTAGTTTTTGTTTTTCTTCCACAGGTTCCTCATCATGCGGCATCTCTATCTGCACCGCCTGGGTCGCCTCTTCGTTTTTCCGGGCATCGCGGATCACTGGCACGGGTCGCGAGGACTCCGGCAAAAGGGTCTTGGACCGGCTACCGTTCAGTGATGGGGCAAAAAGTATGAGGGAAACCACGATGAGCAAGGCCGCCATATATATCATCGTTCTTTGAAACCTCGAACGCTGCTTCCACCACTGCTCAGAGTTTAAAAAGAAACATGTGCACCATTTGTCATCAATTGCAAGAAAGATCAATGTGATATTGAAGCGTCAAGAGGGTCAGGCATCATACGTGCAAGCTAGGCCAGTAAATGCATGAATTTAGACTAGTTTCACTATATAATTAACCGAAAGGATATATAATTACTGCAAAAATTAGGGATGAAAATAATTAGCACTGTATTTCAGCAAAGGTCATAAATGCTGTCAATGTATGTATGTTTTTCAATTTTCATAACCTTTTTATTTTTCAAATATATATTGCAGAAATTAAAGGTACTGCATGCATGGTCTGTTTATATAGTACAGATTTACTGTAGCAGTATTTTAATTTTTTCTATGTACTGAACGATATGTACTTCATGTATATACATTTATAAATATGCTGTCACGGTTTTTGGAGTTTAGAAGTGACATTTTAGGCGGGGGGAAACCCATGCAGTGAAACATTGAAGATACCAACCCTCCACCAAGTCGTTTTCCTGGATTTAAAGCCATCGTATATCTTGTACTGGTCATCGTCTTGGTAGGATGACTGAATGTTGAGGGCAGTAAATTGGCGCTTTATGTCCGAATCCTTCAAGTAGGTGTCGTCGAAAGAGGCCATGTCGTATAAAGGCTACTTTAATATCAGGAGCAGAACTGGTTTGATGGCCTACGTGTAGTGATCGAAATTCCTACGAAATTCGACGTGCCAGAATTTCCAGTCTTTTTTCCATAGTCGCACGAGTCCCGCTTAATACGCATCTCCCGAAATCTTTTCTGGCGATTAAAAGCCTAGCATTTTCTTGAATTTGTTGGGAAACCGCGAGTAGTTTGATTTACCAGAAACACTCGCTTTCGTAAATCCAGGAGTGTGCAGACGATTATATAATGTTATCGCTCTTTTCCTGGATGGTAGCTACACCTATCCTATATTAGCGAACCGTTAATGTTAATAACTCCAAAAATGTATAGAATTGTATAGAATTACAACCTTTCATTACACGATAATTTTAAATGACTATTTTTGCTTAGAAACGCGTATCTGTGTATAATAATGACGATTTTTCGCAATCATTCTGCGCAAGCGTGTTCACGGAATGCGTGGCGCGCGAAATTTGAATGTTGTTTATGGGGAAACCTAAATGGGAAAAAAAAATTACATCAAAGTGCATTAATTTCACGGGCAGGGCGAAACGACCGGAAAACAACGATTCGTATTGATGAGTAATTCCACATTTTAATAACCAATTTCGAATAACGTAGAATAAAACAGCGTAAAACGGGTCTAAAATAGGATGTAAAATTCATTTGAAAAGTATTTTTTAAATTTAAAACTCATTTCAGCATTTACATTTCAGCTCTGACGTGAAATACGAAATCAGTAGATGGCATTGCCACATATTTACTCAATGCCAATTGAATGGCTAAATGACATGCAAAGCATAAAGAAATTATCGATTACACTTTACTGGTATACAGTAACGAGGGATCTTCCTGCATAGGGGATTTCCCTACACAGGACAAGTTGCAAAAATGGCAAGATATCATTTAGTCGTTTATTCGACAAAATAAAAATACTAGTTGAATTGAACAACGCGAAACAAGTTTGAAAATGTTGGGCTCCTTCGGCACGTAAAAACGAAAAAAAAAAAGATTGGAAAAGGTCGAAAATTGAGTTTAAAAATAAAAAAAATAAATTTTATAATATTTCCATGCATTTAACAACATTCTTACTTTTTTTCGGAATGTACACGTCATTTCCAGTCGAATAAGACAAAAATAAATTCGGACGGCATTTTTATTTCGTCCATTTTATAAAAAAACATAACTTCCACATCAGATTATCCCTTGATGATTTATTTCCTCCCCTTGAGGTATAGCTTATCTATATGACCCCATTATTTTTCATAAACTTTAACAATTCTCCCTTTTTTTAAAAAAGGTGAGCATACGCACTTCCAAGGATACTTTGGAAGCAGCATTACTGAATATGGCCCAGGGGAGCTTATTTTTTAGACATTTTGAGTAGCACGTTCTATGTTGGAAAAATATTTTTTTTTAAAAATTAGAACAATGCATTCTGCTTAATGATTTTGTGCCAAGACTAAAATTATTCATTTTAAAGTATTAAATAATGTCAAATGGCACACAAAGTGGTTTAAAAATAAGGATAACTTTGTGTAGCTATTTGTGTAGTTATTTTGCAGATGTTCTACACTTGTACATTATTTGCATGTACTTGTTATCTGTCAAAAGTTTTGTTATTGCAGGTAGTTGCGTTGAACTTAAGAAATGAGGCATTTTCTAGCACAATTATCAATGGAAACAGTTTAACAACCAATTTCTTGGGCGATTCTTGCATCGTGGTTTATATAATTGAGACAATTGAGGCATGAAGCCACAGTATGTACTACGTTTCTTGGATGACAGCTTCCTCACCCGCCTTCCAAGCGTTCATGATACTCTGCAGAAACTCAATCCGCTGCTCAAACTGCACCCCAGAGACCTCAGAAAGAACACTGGCCAGCCCGTTTGTGACCATAGCAACCAGACCTTGCTTCTCGATGTTCGAATATACACGCTTCGGCCTCACAATGTTTACTGCCAGCGTGGGCTTCATGCCACCACTAAAAATTGAGGGTTTCATACCACCCTTAGGAAATGTGGGCTTCATATCACCCCCTGAAAGCGGGGGCTTCTGGCCACCCACTAAAGTTAGCTTTGTGCCAGCATGTGGACCATTTTGAGATAGTACCAGCTTCCGAAAATAATAGCTCTTAGTCCATCTCTCGGAGCACAGGGCAATATCAAAGAGGTCCAGCTCCATAAGTCGCCGCACGCCAAACAAGTGTCGGCACGGCAGGCGCAAGCTTTCACGAAACGTGCAACTGCAAGTGGCTGTATTGGCCAGCCAGGTGCCAGCTGCAGTCTCGAACGAGAGGAAATCCACATCCTCTGAAGGAGGATTCACCTTCACTTGAGCTGCCAGTTCTGCTGCCACGTGCTTGTAGGCATACAATGTAAGGTACTGAAAGTATGCATCTTCGGGAGATCCCACAACACGAGCTCTGGGGGGGATTGTATGCACCTTCAAAGCCTCCTTGCCATTCTTCTCAAGGCGAATTCTCACAAGCACAGAGAACAGATTATTGACGAAGGTATCCAGAGCTGAATAGGTGTCAACCACTGCCTTAATTTTGTTATCAAACGCCTCCACGCGCTTATTGGTGTTCTCGATGAAATTGCCCGTGGTGAATTGCACGCTTAGTGTCCATGCCCGTCGGATGGAGTGCCAACTGTCATTGAAGTAGTCTAGGACCTCTTTGGTGGCCACCATCTGGAAGTGCTCGTAGAGGGCATTGTACAATGCCTCCGTCTTCGCATTTGTCATTCTCCGGTGGATGTCGATGTACAAGTTGCGCTGCCCATCGGTGATGCCGAATTTCTCACAAGTGACCTCAGCCATGAAAATCCTTAGTGCGTGGACGGCGCAGATGAGTGGTTCAGCAGTTGGGAAGTGCTTGTTGAACACCAAACGCTCTTTTAAACCCTTATCCGCTGTCACCACACGTGTGCGGTCAGTTCCTGGATTCATCTCTTTGAAGGTTTCAAGGAACCAGCTTAGCATAGCCACATCCTCAACTACCAGCAAGCCAACGGCTACTACCTCGCTCTGTCCATTGGAGTCCTCCACCATAAGCAAGGTGATCGGCACATTAAGGTCCTTAAGTTTACAGATAGAATTACCGAACAGAATTTCTGGGTAATTATTGTAGCACTTTCTCATCTCCTCATCCTGGATGAAAATGCCCCTCAGGTTCATGTCCTCATTGACCGCCACCCTGATCGTGGCCTTGTACTTCAATTCAAGGCTCCTCATCACCACCAACTGGTCGTCACAATTGAAAGGCACTTGCTGCAAGGTAGTGCAGTCCTGAGTGACGGGCACACCAGCTTCCTTTGGAATCTCGCTTTGTAGGGTTATCAACACACCAGTTTCTTTGGGAATCTCATTCTGTAACACCAGAATTTTTTTTGCCACCATCTCTGCTGCCTCACTTTCTGTTTTGGAATCGAGCTTGCGCTTATTTGTTAGGTGCTTGTACAACTCCTCCGAAACTTTATGGTTGTGCTCTGTGTTCATGGCAGTGACCTCCAGGTGCTGACCGTCCTTTGTGAGTCTCAGGAAAATGGATGCCTTGCAGCCTTGTTTGGCAGTACTGATAAAAAAAATTGGTTTAGTGTCCAAATTAGTCGATCTATATATATAAACAAGAAAACTTGTGTGTTTCGTGTGGTCGTGCATATAGGGGCCATTCAAAAAGGTCAATGCTCATGATTTTTTTAATTTTTCCCGGCAACGCGGGGATTGTTTACGGCTAGACTATTATAGTTTTATCTCCACATGCTCCAAATTAAACCACGGGCACAAATTTAGAAAAAAAAATCAAGAAGAGCTGCCACTAGCTACCTCTTTTGGCGCAAACCCTTTGAGTCCTTCTTCTTTTTGAAAGTCATTCCACCATGGATGCAGCAGTACTTTATCTCGAAGTATTTGACATCGTCGTTGGTAAAATCCTCCTGCTTTCTCTTGGAGTTTCTTTTGGCTAAGGTTAATTTCTGCCCATCACGGATGTAAAATTTCACTTTCTTTTCTTGCTCATATGCTGTTAATTTATCTTTTAGGAGTTGAAAGGACGAAAACAAGTCTCCGATTTTGATGTCATTCGCCATTCTGCGCAGCACGGTCAGGTCAGCTCTTCATACAGGGCGCCTGTGATGTTGAAAGTAAGAAAAAACTTGTGAATAGTTGTTCACCCCAACTGATGCCACTGTGGACATGCGCGTGCACATGCCATTTCCGTGCATTTATGGAAGTATTTCATTTGGATGTCCAAGTCTACAACATGGTTGAATAAAATAGAACGACGTTTTTATTAATAAACAGACAAGAAAACCTGTAAATTACCAGGAATCGCCAAGTTTATTCTAGGTCCAAGCGTCGTAAGGCTAGTCAGTATTTAACCCCAGTTTTAAAACAGGAAGATTCCACATAAATGTTCCAGTGTTACCTTATAAAGTGTCCGGCCGGACAAAGTGTCCGAGCAGACGAATTAATAGGGATTTTCTCTGAAAGCTCTCCCTAGAAGTACCCATGGCTTTTTACTCCGCTGCCACCGAAGAAGAGCCGAAACAAGAACCTGAAAGACTTAAAAGAATGGCGCTTTTATTCACGTCCTGGAAACGGCTACTAGAGTTTTAACGATTGTTCATCGAAACGACCGTCAGTTTCACGACTTGCCTTTATGTACTCGTGTTTACAAATTCTACAAAATTTAATAGAATAGAAAAAGTCGACTGGAGAGAGTCAATATCAGAAACATGAATGTCTGGATGCAGAGAGGTGTTTGCTATTGTAGGTAGTAACAAATGAAAACGATAACAGCGTTACAGTGAAAACTCAAGGGTTAATAATTAATTATGGCTGTTGCATTTTATCCTCATTATTTCATGCAATCTGTAACAGATGAAGTTATGATTGCAATGGTAAATGGTTAAAACATAAAACAAATTTGACATTTTCATTCTTCCAGTCTTCACACCACAGCCTATAAGGTTTGTCGCGCTGTCCATGTCCTCATAGCTAGAGCACACCAGGAGAAAAAGCCTACAGTAAACTATAGTAAAACTAGTAATATGTTCATATTTTTGTTAATATTTTTATTAATATCCTTGTAATAGCATATTATAAATTTGACAGTGAACATCTCAAATAAGCTGAAGGACTGGCCACCTATAGTAAAGTGAAGTCCAGAGACAGTTCAGTTTTAGAACAGGCAACAGATTTTCATTGTAAACATTCAGCTTGTATTTTAAGCAACGATTTCATTTTGGATTGCATTGAAAAACTGAACCGGAAAAAAATAAGGAGAAATCGCAAATATTGAAGATAAACAAAAATGTCAGTATTTATTAGCTATTATACAGTCAATTTGCTACCATTACAAATACATATAAAAATCAAAAAGTCTAAGTATTCTTTACAACATATATATACTTTCCCATTAGTTATGTGTAAACAGAAAAGTCTAGTACGAAAGAAGCACAACTCTGGCAATAAACTGGTGATAACCCATTAAGCTGGTCATTTTGCAGTGATAAACTGTGCGTGCATGGTCATTTCTTCTAACTGGTGCACTTTTACGGGGTAAGAAAAAGCGCACAAACTGGTCCACACATACAAAAAAGGTGCAAAAGCAATTAAAAAAAATGACCAAAAAGTAATCAGTGGCAAGCTGGTTGTAAAGTGATCGTTTAAAGGTCATTTCTATTAGGGCGCGACATGAGGTGATCAGAAAATTGCGTTTTTGAGCACAGAAAGTGAGTAGCAATAATTTGGTAACTTACTGATCACCCAAATGAGCATTAAGTGATCGTCAAGACGTCATTTGTGCTCAGAGAAAGTGAGCAGTAAATTACGTATGCTCAAATAAGTGCAAAAAATGTCCACCAGGCGGCGTTTATAATGATGTTATACGATGCTGCGCTGACAAACTTTTGGTTCACCCTGTAAACACTAGAATCACGATTCTTAATGTTGATATAGCCTGGTAGATGGCGCTATCTCGTTAGCCAATAACTCCCGAAAAGACAAGTGAGGTCTGCCCGAGGAGTCTGCCGACCTTGACCTTTGCAAGGCTGAGTTCAGGGAAATCCTGGAAGTCTGGATGTTTTTCTGAAATTTTTACCAAATAAATTACATTCAATAATAACCCTCCCTGAATTTTCAACCCTGGTGACAAAACCATAGACATCTGCTATTGTTATATCATAATTTCAGATTATATGTCCAGTTAAATGGCCGATTTACGCACAAAATGTCCGATAATTTTTTTTTGTAAATGCGGGATTAAAATGTTAATTTAATAAACTTTAGGGTGCGCATTCGTTGGTACTTTAAAGTAAGAATGATAATTTTTTGACCACTAGCGCCAACCAGCGGGCAAATATTGGTAATGCATTTAAATTACCGATGGTTTGCCCGCTGG